>JANHAO010003452.1:0-26111 GCA_026873985.1 Saraca asoca
TGAATTGTAACTGTTTTGGTAATTAAAAAGAAGTAGAACTTCCCTGAGGAATCGACCCGTACTCGTCGATTCTTTGTTACAACTATACCGTGCGCTTGTGGTAATTTTAAAACGTGCAATAAGTTTACAGCACATCACCAGGTAGGTGGGCTGGGTCTAAATGAACTCGCTTGTTCGTATATTCTCTAGTATTTACTTTGGAATCTAGCCTGTTGTTCTAAATTCTAACCTTTGGTTTAATTTTGTACACGGTACCGGTAGGCGATCAGCTCTCAGGGCTGAGGAATTAGATGTTCTTGATTGATTCACCTTGTTGGCAGATCTCTAGAATGATTATAAGTTTAGTGAGGATGCTCCTCGCTTTCATAAGCTTGCCCCACCACTAAATACGGTCATGATAAGTGAAATAGGAATCCGTAAACTGAGGAAAGTTCAGCCAGCAAACTTTGACGATTATGAGAAGATTATGGACTTGATTCTCCAAGTGCTTCTTCAGACAGTGAGGGTGATGCTCCTTCAGGCCACATTGTCGTTTCACCCCATATTGTCGTACATTAGCCTTTGGCTACTGATGCGAGGCTTTAGCTACTACAGAGGCTGAAGTAACCCCGACTACTACAAAATAGCTCATTGCTACTGTTGAAGCTTTGTTTCTAGACCCAACCTCCTCGCCACATTCTGAAGGGGCAAAAGTTTTTGATGTTGTCAATCCTCTCAGCTCTTTCGGTCCTGTCCAAAAGAGGTGGAGGGTTGCCCAGGAGCAAGAGGGGAGAGCCCTTCTGAATCCATTGGGAATTGACTTTACGAGACTACTAGCTGAGCCCGGTTCCGAGACAGAGAGGCATGCTTGGACCCTCATCAATAATTTCTTTGTAGTCATGGGCAATAGTGGTAAGGTCCTAGTGATTGAGAATGAAGACCTCATTCTTGGAAATATGGCAGGATTCACTACCCAGTAGAGTCTTATGATACATGCCCTTACTTATCTTAAGCATCCAGATTATTGTTGAATCTGACATTGTTATCTATTTTGGTAGAGTGTGTTGACGTTATTGAAGATCCCATCTGAGTGCGAGGGCTGGGATAAGGAGAGATTGACTCTGATGAATGAGATGAAGGCTCACCAAGCTAAGGCTCAGGAGCTTGGGGGAAAAGTGAGGGAATTGGAGGTGGCGCTATCTCATGAGATAAAGCATTGTGAAGACATGGAAATAAACTTAGGTCTCACAACCAATAGCCTCACCAAGGCGAGGATAGAGCTCTATGATGCCCAGGTACAACTGCAACATTTGAATGGGGCAGTGAGCATTGCTGAACAAAGAGCGAGAGCTATAAAGCAACAGGCTAAAGCTTCCACTGAGGAGGCAGCGATGCTGAGGGGAGAGTTGCTACTGGCTAATGACAAGGGAACAAAGGTTAAGGTGGAGATACTTTCTCGCATGGTAGAGATAGCTACAGAGACAAGGAGAGCTATTCTTGAGTCATTCTTTTACATGGTATGGCAGAAGTAATCTGACCTGGACTACTCTTTCTTCAGCCCCCAAGCCATTGAGGGGGTCACTCGTTTGAAGGCTTAAGCTATAAGGAAGAATCTGAGTGCTAAAACCCATGTCTCATCTTCAGAGATTGTAGCCTAGGAGAAGGTGATTTCTAGGCCGTCGATATTACTCCTGTGCCTGATGCCTCTGATCCCCTAGCTTCTGGTTCATAACCCATTGAAGGCCTAGCCCCCGGGCCCATATCCCCATAAGGCAATGGTTGTATAATTAGACTTTTGATGTATTTGGTATTTGTTAGGAACCCTATAATTGACTTGTACAACTTTATGAGGAAGTTGAGCTCTTTCTGTCCCTATTGTGTTAGTATATGATTGTTTGCGACTCTCTCCGTATTCAAGCAATAGTTTAACATATACATTTTGTTGTCTCACTAGCATGTAACTTGTCATAAAATCTTTCAATCTTATAAAAAAAACTTAAAGAATTGCATTCATGTGTACAATGAATTAATCATGAAATACCAAGGCACTTATTGGTAATAACGATGGAGGTGTTCGGCATTCCAGGCACGGGGGAATTCTACTCCACTCATGTTTGCCAGATGGTAGGCTCCACTACTCACGATCCTCTTGATGACATACCCAATTTGGCCCTAAGGTCCCTTCACTGGGTTTTCAGGCTCTTGGGAGGATGAGACATAAAGTGAGGTCTCCGGGATTGAACTTTCAAGCTCGCACTCTACAGTTATAATATCTTGCTACTCATCACTGATGGACTGTGGCTTTAAGGCTAGCTCTTTCCTTTGCTTCCTCCAGGAGATCTAGGTTCGTAGCAAGCAGCTGGTCATTGTCTTCTGGATTAAAGATGATTCTTATCTGCGTAGTGACTTTAAGTTCTGCGGGGACCATTGCCTCACATCTGTATACCAAAGAAAAAGGGGTATCCTTCATGGAGCTGTTAGGTATGGTCCTATAGGCCCATAGTACTAACTGTAATTCATCCACCCAGGCTCCTTTTCTAGCCTCAAACTTGGTTTTTAAGATCCTTTTGATGATCTTGTTAATGACTTTTATTTTCCCGTTGGCTTGTGGGTGGTCTATGGCCGTGAAACTTTTGATGATCTTGAGGTCTTCACAGAATTTGACAAACTGCTCACTGGTGAACTGGGTTCCATTATCAGTAATGAACTACTGAGGGACTTTGAACTTGCAAATGATGTTGCTCTAAATGAACTTCTCGATCCTAGAAGATGAGATCTCGATGAGTTCCTTTGCCTCTACCCATTTAGTAAAGTAGTCTACCATTATTATCGCATATTTACAGTTTTTGCGTACCTTAGGAAGTGGCCCGATCAAATCCATCCTCCAAATTGCAAATGGCCATGGACTTATCATCTACTTTAGATAGGCCGGTGGAGCTCATGGCACTTTTGAGAATCTTTAGCAGTTGTCACACCTTTTAACGAGGGCGATAACATCCTACTTCATTGTCGACTAGTAGAATCCTTGTCGAAGGGCTTTTTGTGCCAAGGAGAGCCCCCTAGCATGATTTTCGTAATGTCCCAAATGAATCTCTTCTAAGATAATATTACAGTCTTTGCCATCTATACATCTTAAAAGTGGGGTCGCGAACCCCCTCTTATAAAGTGCATCACCATAAATGTAATATCTGGCAGCTCGGGCTCGTAAGCGTCGTGCTTCAAGTCTATCTTCTGGTAGCTTCTCATTCTGTAGGTAGTCTATGATGGAGTTCATCCAAGAGTTAGACTTTTCGATGATTGCCATGATGACATCTTCTTGTTCGATACTTGGGGATGGAAGGAGCTCTATCGGGACTGCCCCAACGAGGTCTGGGTTATTGGTGGTAGACAAGCAAGCCAAAGTATCTGCATATGTGTTCTGGGTTTGCAGAATCTGAGTGACTTCGAACTACCGGAAGAAGCCTAACAATTCATGGACTTTCTAGAGATACCTCAGCATTCTCTCCCCCCATGCCTAGTATTCACTTCTTATTTGATAGACAATTAGCTATGAATCACTGTAAATTTTTATTCTCTCGGCATGCACCTCTTTAGCCAATTGTAAGCCCGCCAATAAGGCTTTATATTCAGCTTCGTTGTTTATAGCCTGAAAGCCAAATCTTAAGGCACTAAAGATCTTGTGCCCCTCTGGACTAATAAAAAGCATTCCTACTCTAGCCCTCTGATCACAAGATGATCCATCAATGAATAGCTCCCACCATAGGGCCTCAAGGGCTTCTACCTCATTTTGCAAGGGGCCCGTGAATTCGATAATGAAATCGGCCAGTGGTTAGCCCTTGATGGCCATTTTGGGCTTGTATTCAATATCAAATTGTGCAAGTTCACTCACCTATTTGAGTAATCATCCTAAGGCATCTGTCTTCTATAGAACTTGTTTTAGGGGGAACTAAGTGAGGACCTTGATGCTATGGGCTTGGAAATAGGGCTGTAGCTTCCTTGAGGCAGTAACCAGGCAACAAACAAGTTTTTTCGTGGGTGAATATCTTGTCTCTGCATCCAGAAGTCTTTTGCTCACATAATAGATGGGGAGCTGAATCCCTTCTTCTTCTCACGTGAGTGCTGTGCTTAAGGCATGCTAAGACACGCCTAGATATATAGTTAGTTTTTTGCTCTCCTTTGGTTTGGAAAGGAGAGGTGCCTACCTGAGATATGTCTTGAGCTTTTGGAATGTGACCTCACATTCAAGGGTCCATTCGAACCTCCTTGCCCTCTTGAGGATGTCAAAAAAAGGGATGCACTTATCTGTTGATTTGGAGATGAACCTACTGAGAGCAGCGACTTGGCCATTTGGACTTTGGATGTCTTTTGGTCGTATAGGAGAATGCATATTGAGCAGTGCCCTGATCCTCTCTGGGTTCACTTCAATCCTTCTATTATTCACTATAAAATCAAGGAATTTGCTTGAAGCTACTGCGAATGCACATTTGTGTAGATTAAGCTTTATCTGGTATCTCCTTAAGGCCTGGAACATATCGTCGAGGTCGCAGACATGATTGACAAGTTGTTTAGATTTCACTAGCATGTCGTTCACATATACTTCCATAGTCTTGTCGATTTGTTCTCGAAACATCATGTTCACTAACTGCTGATAGGTTGCCCTTGCATTTTTAAGTCCGAAAGGCATAACTTCATAATAGTACAGTCTGCGGTCAGTGATGAATGAGGTATGTTCCTCGTCCCGTGCGGCCATCAGAATCTAGTTATACCCCGAGTAGGTATCCATGAAGCTGAGTAGTACATGTCTGGCCATGGCATCCACAAGTTGATCTATCCTTGGTAAAGGGAAACTATCCTTAGGGTGTGCTTTGTTGAGATTAGTGAAATCAATGCACGTTATCTACTTCCCATTCTTCTTTTTGACAAGTATGGGATTCACCACCTAAGTGGGGTATCATGCCTCGCGGATGAAATTATTTGCAAGGAGCTTGTCCACCTCCTTTTTAAGTACCTCATATCAATTAACAGTCATCGATCTCCTTTTTTAGCATACTAGTTTAACCTGGGGGTCAATATTCAGTCTATGCGACATTATGTTCAGGTTGATCCCCTCCATATCTTTGTGGTTCCAGGCAAAGACATCGACATTTGCTTTAAGAAAACTTATCAGTTGTACCTTTACGTCAAGTGGTAGGCTTTTCCCCAACTTGAGGCATCTCTATTCATTCACCTCGCTAACCCGTACATCTTCCAGTTCCTTGATTGGCCTAGCAGATTGCTCAATGTCCACCTCTTGAGGGTCTAAGTCATCGCTGACCCCTTTCTCCCTCGTCGCTTAGGGCTCTTCCCTGGATACAATGTTTACTTTCTTCCCTTGGACCCCAAGCTTGACCACCTCCTCATTGTAATGTCAAGCTACTTGCTATTCTCCACGTACGCACCTAATTCCACTCGGGGTCAGGAACGTGACTGTCAATGTCCTGGTTGATGTTACCATGTCAAAATTGTTCATGGCAGGTCGTCCCAGCACCACATTGTAAGCAGAGGGACAATCTATAACCAAGAAGTCCACCATGATGGTTGCTTGTCTGTCATGATCTCTCAGAGTAATTGAGAGCTTGATCCGCCCTACCGGAAGTACCCCATCTCCAGTGAAGCTATAGAGGGGCTCAGGCGATGGGTCTAGCTGATCTTCATTCACTCCCATCTAATCAAAGCACCTTTTATACATCACATTTACAGAGCTTCTAGTGTCCAACATGATCCTCCTTACGTCGATATTGTCGATTTTTGCCCAGATAATTATGGCATCGTTGTGGGGGTAATGGACCCCTTGTACATCTTCTTTCATGAAGGAAATGCTCTCAGAGGATATCTTGGCTTTCTTGGTGAGTCTCTCGTACTCCACATGACTCGTTAAAAGGATGCAGCCTGTCACTCGCACATAGTGATTGCACGATCAGTTCAAAGTGTTAGCTATATGAGGCCCATCGTATATGGTGAAAATGGTCCTCATGGATGGCACTTCCTCGTGCTTAGGAGTCTGGCAGTGCTGCGATGTAAGTTGATGAGGATGTAGGGGTTGCTTGCCTTGAGATCTCACCACATAGTCTCTCAGGCGGCCCCTTTTAATGAAGTCTTTGATGGCATCTTTCAATGCCTAATAGTTCGATGTGTTGTGCCTGACTTCGCTATGATAGGCATAAAACTTGTTATAGTTCCTCTTTTTGATGGGGTTTTTATCAACCTAGGCCTACCGAAATCTTCATTATCCCTCTTGATCATAAAGATTTTGTCTGGTACATTTGATAGGATAGTGTAAGTACCATATTGGTGTTGGTATTGAGATTGCTCACCCTAAGCTTTCTTTGCATTTCGGTCTTTAGAACCCCCCTTCCGATTGTCCTTATTATTTTTGCCTCCGTTCCGCTTCTTGCCTCAGTTGGAAGTGCTCACTTCGTTTTTCTTATTCGGGTTTTTTAGGCTAAAAGTTTCCTCCCATCGAATCTCCTTGCTGACTCATTCGTAAAATTCACCGAGGCGCTTGACAGGGGACTTGTATATGTCCTCACATAATTTCCCATCCTTCTGGAGTCCAGTTGATATCGTTGTAAGGATGCTTTCGTCAGATGGATTGTCGATATTGCTAACCTCTTATTGAAACCTGGCGATGTAGTCCTTTAGGGGTTCATCCTTTCGTTGAAAGACTGTGGTTAAATGGCAGGAGGGGTGAGCTACCTTTTTAGTGCTCTATACTGATTAAGGAACCTATTCTGGCACTCCTCCCAGCTCCTTATGCTATAGGCTGGGAGACTTCTAAACCATGCTTGGGGCACCTCTCCAAGTGTTATCGGAAAGACTTAACATTTCACCAGTGGGTTAGATGTTTGCAAATCCATCTGGATGTTAAAGGCATCTAGGTGGTTGTAAGAGTCACTATCCCTATTATAGAGGGGAATGCTTAGAATTTTGAACCTATGAGGAAGTGGCTTTGTCTCGATCTGGTGAGAGAGTGGAGTCCTCTCTTCATATGATTCTTGGTTCCCCTAGGATGTAGAATTCTTCTCCAATTGTTCCATCCTCTAGAGCAGTTTTTTGACCATAGGGTCTTGAGACTTGGGCCGTTGGTTGGAGGTCTTTCTACTTCTATCTTCTTGCTTGCCACGAGAATCTCAATCTGAAGTTTTATGCTTCTTATCACGCCCATTATCGAACGAGTCGCGATCGGTCTCTTGCTCGCTAGTGGTTTCGTGTGACCTCTTGCTTTCATGCAAGCTCACACACTAGGAGTCGTCTTTCTCATCCTCTCAATTTCGATGGTTCTCAGGTCTTTGTTACGAGTTAGACAAGTGTAACGAGTCGGTTTGGCAGCATTTGACCCTGACCTATTCTTCATGTTGGGGTCCTGGCTTACAGCATTCACCCCCAGGTGCGATCACTTCATCTTGTCTTTGTGCTCCCTGGATGCATGTTTTAGCCAATGTTCTAACCATATTGTCTAGTTCCTTCATCATGTTCTCCAGTGCTTCTTGGCATTGATCAAGCACTTCTTGGTGCTATCGCCAAGCCTAAATCTCGCCAGCCTCGTAGGCCGTGGGTTAGTGTTGAGTAGAGGAAGCTGTGCCAAGGTCGGCACTCGTTATGGGGGTGGTTGCATGCCATTGTTGTGTCTGACCTTCAGGTTGGCTAGTTGGGAATCCTGCACTCCTGGTAGCCTTTCTTCTTGCCATTGTGTTCAAAACAATTTATCAGAGAGTGAAAACGAAGAGTACACAGTAGGGGCCCTCCTTCCAGTGCCAAAATATTGACACCTAAATCTGGTTAACTAATTGAGTTCAGTGTTACCCCTGGTTGCAAGCTTGATACGGTGGAAAAAAGTAAAGGGAAGATAACAAGAATGAAGAAGAGACAATGACTCTAGGAGTTTATCGTGGTTTGGCTAAAGCCAGTTTGGCCCTTACATCCACACTGATATTTTATATCTTTCTGGGAGATTGATTTTATAGAGTGTGTATACAACAATGGAGCCTTTTCTCAATGAATAATGTTTGCTCTTTATGTCAACAAAGTTTTTGCATGTATTTTCTTATATCTTCCACATGGTGACCTCTTCCTCCTATTTATAGAAGGGAGAAGGGTTACAAATGTAATTTTGTAGGTTGTGAAATGATTACTTCCACTGCTCCAAACATTTAATGCTTGACGTCGAATAATTAATGCTGAGCAAATCATTGTTGGATTTTGGAGGGCTGATGTGTAAGTTTGGAGGCTAAGTTGTCAATAAGGGATGGGTGCATCATGTTGCTAACTGGGGCCCATATAGGCTGTCGTTGTAAGTGGATGAGCTGGGAACTGAGTGAGATGATAGTTCTGTTCGGCCTTGTCACCAGCGTCCAATTGCTCTTCTGAAGACTGTGGGCTTCTCGCTGAAGGGTTGGGGGATCCCTTAGCGAGATGTGTTCTTCCCCTTGAGGGAATGCAAGATGTCTCCAGCTCATCCTTGATAATCCTTGGTCCTCGCTCGGTGACACCCGATTCTTACCTGGGCTTCTACCAGGCCAACTGGGCCCCCAAACGGACCTTAATCTATCTAAAACACTCTTCCGGGAAATCCATATAACATAAATAAATATACAAGCTTACATTAAAATTGAAGCAAATATAAATTGCATAAATTATCCATGTAAATCATGCATCCAAACTTAAAAAATAAAAACTACTTGTTGGCTAAGTTTTTATTCAAAATTTAGACTAAATGATAAAACTAACCAATTTCATTCCTTCTCAATCCTTGTGGCAAATTAAAGGGAAAAAAAAGTTTGCTAGTTTATCCTAGTTATACATCCAAATATGATAAGAATTCCTATGAGATAAAATTTATCAAATTTAATATGCATAATTGCAATTGATGTCTTATACTATATGTGATTTAATCCCAAATATATATAATTTAGTATAATTAGGGATTATATGGCCAATCTCTAATTTAACTAATGTATATAATTCACAAGACATCAAATAATGCACAATTTTCAGGCAATTTCTTTATTTTTTAGAAATAACATCTTTATGCCTAAAAAATTCTAAAAAATGCAAACAAATAATACATTTATAAATTGTATTATTCGAACAATAATAATAAATCAAATTCTAGAAACAATTGCCTAGAATAGTAAATATATTGCACAAGTAGCTCCTCTCAATATTTTCAGAAAATAAGAAGGAAATAAAAACAAGGGGAAAATGGAATTAAAATCAAATATAAAATATATTGCTATATTGACAGAGAAGATTTCATGGAACAATTGGTAAAAGGTGCTTTTCTCTCAGACAGGGAAGCTCGATTTTGAATAATTCAAATGACAAAATGTTTAGAATTTCATTTTCTACATCTCTTCAAATTTAGTTTTCCTGAAAAGAATGAAAAGAAAATTCAACCAAGCATTCAAATTTTAGCCAAAAACAAAAATGAAAGATAACAATGAAAACTCAAGCAAGGCATAGGCATATAAAGGCTATGATACCAACTACAAGCTCTTTTAAAAGAAAACTAGTATGCCCAAGTATATAAGCACAGTGGAAATGAAAGATCATTCCTCCAGTCATTGCCACAAAATGCCACTGTGTTTCCAAGCTTTAAGCAAAGCAAAGAACCTTCGTACTTGTTCAAAATTCCTTAAAGATGGTGTAAGAGTCAAGAATAGCCAAGCACAAGACCCTTTACAACCTTCTAAATATATGGAAGCCAAAACCAGCATCATCCCATCAAGATGTAACCTAGTGAGGAAGAGGGAATTCATGCAAGGTACGAACCACTCAATACACACTCAAATCATTATTGAAGGGAGTAAATGGAGGAAGTGAAATAGAATTGAAGACAACCATTTCAAATAACCAAAATCATGGAATCAAAATTGAAGACAAGCACTTTGAGTAATTGAAAATAAGAGAAATAAAATTGAAGGTAGTTGTTTTCCATTCTTCTTTACCCTTTCTTACAAAGCCAAATATATCCAATTCTATAACACAACTTCCGACAATGTCACCGCCACCACCGACAACACTATTGTCTTTGACTTATTCATATGTTGTAGAGACATGTCCCCTTTGCCATTTGAAAAGTGCTTGGAGTATGTTGTTGAAGGTGTAACTGAGTTTTGTCCTCACAAGAAAAGAGCCATTATTTGGTATGATGATCATGTTGCATTATAGGTACTCTTAAAACTATATCTAGTTTGCAATTTAGTGTGTGTAATATATGTGTCTTTATGTTTCGAATTCAATATATATATAAAATTTATTGCATGTAATATATGTTTCTTTACTATTAGAATTCAATATATATACACAATTGTCCTCTAAATCCAAGGATCTAATACCTTCAACCTCTAGCACAAAGAATAGTGAAGAAAGTAATCAAGATATAATAAATTGTCAAGAGATAGTTATTTCAGGAGTGGAAAAAAAGTTGTGTAATTGGAAAATACACAAAGCACCTATTCAACACAATTACAAAATAGATACCTTTGATTTTTTCTAAGATTATATTATTAAAATTTGTGAACAAAATTTAAAGTTGACTAACATAGATCTTAATTTATGGGTTTGAGGATCTATCTTTGCTATAATAAGTACCAACTTGCTACAGTAAGCATGACCTTCTCTAACTATAGACTCTTGCCTCTTTCCCTCACAAGGGTCTTATACCAAGTGGGGTGGAGCTGCTCAGGGAATTTAGGATCAATGTTGAGAGTGTTGATAATATGAAATACATGTTGAAAATAATGATGCAGTATGAAATCATAGTAAAGAAAATTATAAAATATAAATCATACATGATTTATGAAAATTAAAGTAATAAAGAAAGCTTTTAAAGAAATAAATATAGTAATTGAAAAACTTACAAGAATATTTTTGATCCTTGATAATCTCATACAAGGATTTTGAAAAAGAGAGAAAAAATTATAAGTATTAAAGAAAGGGAGGAGAAGTGGTTACAAGAGACATTTGAGGGCTATGATAAATTTTAAATTTTGTATGGGTTTTCGATTCTGTCTTTAACTCTTGAGTTTATCGCCTTTTATAGAGTTTCTTGAACTTGAAATTTCTTTTAAATTTGCTTCAAATCTAGTAGACTTGAGTTTCCTTTTAAATTTGATTTTAGGGATTCTTATATGTGAAAATTGGCTCGGTCCAAGAATGCTCACGAGAAGCCTGAGACTAGTGAAGAGGACTAGCTCTAGCAGCATCCAGAGTCATCTCGTCACCTCGAGAAGCGACCTCGTTGACCCAAGACTCGTGCACGAAGGTGCAGGCTCAAGCTTGCTATTCCCAAAGATAGGCAAGTGACTTGGTGAAACTCAGCCTGCGACCATGATGCTCGCCAAATAGAAGACTAAGTCGTACCCAGCTCCAACGATTGAATAGGGCCCACCTACGGAAGACATTCTGCAGTAGCCGTAAAAAGGAGATTTAGTCTATACATTCCATCTTGTACAATAAATGTTGATGTAATAGATTTACTACATGCATAATTACCATTGCAACCTCCTTTCCTCTATAACTAAGAGGAAGGAGTCCCTTTGCGAGAGAGACGAATTTTTCCATGTAGAAACTCTACCAAAACATAGAGAAAACCTTGTAACTTTGCAAATACACCATTGCAATAGCACACTGTCATCGACGTAGGGTTTGGTGACATCTGGATTTGGCCAAACCATGTTAAACCCTATGTCTTCTTCCCTACACTTCCCTTCATCCTTATCTATTCTACTATTCTGTTATATCTGAATTGGATACAGGCTTAAGATCCCGAAGAATTCCCCCATTGGGTAGAGTTTGGAGCATAACCAAAAGTCGACATCAACATTTTAGCACCGTCTATGGGAATCTCACCTATTCTGGTTCATTTCTGCTGTAATGGCCAGGGGAAGAGCCACTAGAGCCTTGAATGCATAGCCTCATCCTTTAGATGGCCATGTTTTGACAACGGAATCATCTACTGCTTCTATCATCAGAGCGACTATTGGTCTTCCTCCAACCAGTCTAGTGTAACCAATTTTTGCTGCTAACAGTGTCAATGGACCACAAGCCTGGCTCCAACATTAGGAAAAACTTGAGCATATGATGGAAGAATTGACTAAAGCAGTCACATCATTAGCACAAAATGTTCAGAGACAAGCTGACCCCAACTCCCGGGCTATCCAAACCAAGGCAACACCCAAGCTCATTGCTCATAGGAGCAGACCCCAAGTTGTGACCCTCGAGACAATAGAGGCTAAAGTGTCCAGCGATCACCTAGCCGACATTTTGGGGAATGGGATGCATTAATTAGGGAGCTATTTCAGAAGATGGCTCAGTTGGAAGAACATCTCTGAGTCTCAGGTGATCGACCTTATTGCAAGGAATGATCACCACTTTCTGAGGAGATCGAAGCTCGAACTCTCCCTCTCAAACTTAGAGTCCCTGCGATCCCATTGTATAATAGGGATTCTGACCTGTATGATCATCTAGACGCGTTCAATGTTCAGATGGATTTGTAGACAATCGAACTCTGGTTAAGTGTCGAGTTTTTCTAGTCACATTAGGAGGTGTGCCTCGAGCCTGGTTCAAAACCCTCCCAACTCATTCAATTGGTAGTTAGGAAGACTGTTAACAAAAGTTCATTAGCCAGTATCGAGCACTGAAGAGATAATTGGTGCCCCTGCCACCTCGCTATGGTCTTTTAGCACAGGTAGGAGTCACTGAAGGACTATATTACTAGATTCAGACTCAAAGATAATTTGATGGAGAATCCATCTGAAGAAACCATGTTGGCCACTATCTCTGTGGGACTTCACAAAGATGGAAAGCTATACAAAAGTCTGTATAAGTCACCAGTGAAGGACCTCACCTAATTCTACGAGCGAGCTGCCAAGCAGATTAAATGGGAGGAAACCATTGGCTCGAAAAAGTCTGACAAGAAGTATGAAAGGGACAATTCCTCTCGCGGCAAGAAGAAGAACGATACAGACCAAGGGGATCACCCCACCAAATAAGCAGTAAGGAAATCCAAAAGGTTCAGGGATGAGCAACCTTAGTACTCAAGAGGTTTCAAGCAGTATAGCATGCTCTCGGATCCCCAAGATAGGATTTACTTGGCGGAAAAGGATAGGGAGAATTTCGGAAAGACAAAGCCCTTGAGGACTCCTTTTAGGCAGAGGAACAAAGATGAGTTCTATGCCTATCATAATGAGGCCAGGCATGGGATGTCAAATTGTTTGGCCCTCAGAGATGCAATTGAAGATCTGATCCGAAAAGGTCACTTGAAGGGATATGTAGTGCAACCTATAGGGCAACCTTTCCAGCCTAGCACCAACTAGGAACTGAGGGGCTCGATTCGAGTTATATGCTGACATTGTATTCCAAAATTTTGGGATGAATACAAATATGATTATTTTGTTAAAAGCTGTTTGCTAATTTGCATGATGTCAGTTAGTTTCTTCTTCCTCGCCTTTAAGTATTTACAACATCCACAGCTCTCATACGACCAATTTTCTCAAAACTTCACGAAGGATTTTTCTACTAACTATGACCTTTGGTCTAGTTGAGGCCCCCAGGAGCTCATTCCGTAGAAGAATTGATGAAAAATTAGCTAGTTAAGCTGCAGGCTCACTAAGGTGTGGAGACACTAAAAAACACTCATTTTGCCAGCATAGCTTCATGCTCACTGAGGTGTAGAGACACTAAAAACTACTCGCTCTCACTTTGCCAGTGCAGTTTCATGCTAGCTAAAGTGTGGAGACACTAAAAAATACTCACTATGCCAGTGCAACTTTGTGCTCGCTAAGGTGTGGAGACACTAAAAAACACTCACTGTGCTAGCACAGCTTCATGCTCGTTGAGCTGTGGAGACATTAAAAAATACTCATTTTGCCAGTGCAGCTTTGTGCTTGCTAAGGTGTGGAGACATTAAAAAACACTTGCTATGCTAGTGCAGCTTCATGCTCGCTGAGGTGTGGAAACACTAAAAAACACTCGTTGTGTCAATGCAGCTTTATGCTCACTGAGGGGTGGAGACACTAAAAAATACTCGCTATGCCAGTACAGCTTCATGCTCGCTGAGGTGCGGAGGCACTCTTAAATACTCAATGCTAGCATGACCTCGTGATGGCTGAAGCGTAAAGAATTGATGAATCGATTATTCACCCAAAGTAGCAAAATGCTGAAAGTCATAGCTTCCATGCGCATTTATCAACCTGGCCACAAGATCGGCCTGAGCACAAGATCGCTTGTTATCAACTTCACAGCTATCATGTGAAATCAATTATTCAACTAGTCTTGAGGTCGGTCAGGATGCAGGATCGCTCTAATTCATAGCTCACTTACGACTAAATATGTGCATCTCTAGCGCAATCTCTTAAATGTGTACAAATCATTCAGATCAATCAAATAACATGCACATGAGAAACAAAGATAACAAGCAGAAAATGCAAAAAGGCAATTTTATTTATTAAAAGACCTCAACGAGGTAGATGTACATTGAAAAATCCTGGGTATAGACTAGACAAAATACAAAGGGAGAAATCTATGACTAAGAAGAAGGATCGGCCATGAAGGACCGCGCCTAAACTTATTAGGGACTGCATGTCACAACTTGCTTCTTCCAGTGCACGATTAGCAACAGTGCTACATCCCTTCATCCTCAACCACCTGCTCCTCTTGAAAGAAGCCAATCATGAGGCTCCGGGAGTTTGGCTGGCTGAGCAATTACCTCATGGTGGAGCCAAGAGGACACAATCCAGGATCTATGCAAGATCCTTCCACGTTACCAGAGAATATGAGTCTTCTGAGTTACAAATGTAGCAAACCATACATGCCTCCGATAAAGAGTAGAACACCAAAAATGGTAGAAGCCTATCAAAAAACTCCATAGCTTGAATGAAGGAGCAAAAAGAGTTGTGTCTTCCTTATATAGAGCTGGGAATGTCTCTACCGAAGAGTCTGGAACCATTCTCTCAATCGTCACCATTAATAACCTCGAAAAACATTAAATTGACCCAGCAATAGCTGCTAGACGCGTGTCATGGAAACGTAGCCTAGTGCAGATGGAATGACAGTCTCAGGAAAGGGCTAACAAATTGGGAAGTGCAAAGTCTTAACTCCCAGCCTGCGGAGCAAGTTGCGAGTTGGGGGGCTTATGTTATATGTGAAAATTGGCCTAGTCCAAGAGTGCTCATGAGAAGCTTGAGACTAGCAAAGAGGACAAGCTCGAGCAGTGTCTAGAGTCATCTCGTCACCTCAAGAAGCGACCTTATCAACCCAAGACTCATGCGCGAAGGCATGGGCTCAAGCTCGCTATTCCCAGAGATGGGTAAGCGACCTGGCGAAGCCCAGCCTATGACCCCGACACTCGCCAGATAGAAGACTAAGTCATACCTATCTCCAATGGTTGAATGGGGCCCACTTATGGAAGACAATCTATAGTAGTCACAAAAAGGAGATTTAGTCTGTATATCCTATCTTGTACAATAAATGCTGATGTAATAGATTTACTGTATGTGTAATTACCATTGTAACCTCCTTTCCTCTATAAATAAGAGGAAGGAGTCCCTTTATGAGAGAGACAAATTTTTCTATGTAGAAACTCTGCCAAAACATAGAGAAAACCTCGTAACTTTGTAAATACATCATTGCAATAGCACATTGCCATGGATATAGGGTTTGGTGACATTTGAATTTAGCCGAACCATGTTAAACCCTGTGTCTTCTTCCCTACTCTTCCCTTCATCCTTGTCTATTCTATTGTTCTGTTATATCTGAACTAGATCCAGGCTTGAGATCCCGAACAAATCCCCTCGTTGGTCGGAGTTTGGAGCATAACCAAAATCTGATGTCAACAAGGATCAATTGTTTTGATTGACATCTTATCCTAGATGGACTCTTATCTTTGTTATAGCTTTTGAAAAAGGGGACTCAGGGCATCTTGAAGCTTGTGACAAAATTACTTTAATAGATTAAATCATAGTCATTTTCATTATCATTTTGAAGTCCAATATAATACCAACAATATCTTCTTAATTGTTGAATTGCTTTGTACTCATTTTTTACTAAACCACTTGATTCTTCAATAATTTCATAATTGAAAGGAATTTGGGGAAGGTAAGCTTCATGTGTTCTGATATATTGATAATCATTTGCACCCAATATTTGTAAACATGAATGAGGAATTTCAAAAAATAAATCATATGCTATTGCCCTTGCTCGACCTTTTAGTAATTGGTCTTGAATATTGCCATAGGGTTTCATCATCTTGATATAACTCTAGTTTATTTTTGTGATATCAAGATATTCAAATGAATAAGTTTTTCTAATGGAGTCCATTCAAGAAATACACTTTGAAATTCAAGTTGAAAATATTGAATGCATGCAAATTTTCTAAAGAAAGCACTTGATTCACAAAAATCTAATTTTCTACCGAAATCTTTGATTCGCGTTGGGTCTGAAATGATGACTTGACAAAGATGTCTATAATCAAACAGCACTCTTGGAGTTATAATAACAAATCTATTTTGATAAGTAGTATGAATATTGTGAAACTGTTGAAGGTCTAGATTTAAGCCAATAAAGATATAATGCATGTTGAAGAGGAATTGATATACAATTAGGATCAATTTTTGGACATGGAGCCAAGTCCTTTTCAAGTACATAGTCACTTTCCCAAGCGATTATCATTCTAAAAGGTGCTTTATCAAGAATGGTAGATGGAAAATTAAAAAGGACTTGGGGGAAAATTTTTTGGAAAAATTGAATAAGATAATGGAGACATAAGTATTAAAGGATTTAGGAGGAATTCCTGGCTAGTTGATTTTTCTAAAAATCAATTAGAAATTTATTTTTTCTATTATGAAATGTTAAATTGAATATTATCAAAATGATTTGGATAGGATTTCCAAGAAGTTTGAGAGAATGAAGATCTTTCTTGATTCAAGATGATCCTTGTAAGAATTCTCTAGTAAGAAAATCTGGAAAGAAATTTTGATTACCTTTAATGAATTCAATATTAAAATCAAAACATGATTAAATGGATTGCCATCTTGCAAATATTTTTTTTGAAACTAAATTTTTAACATATTTTTCTAAAACATCTTTTGTAGCTTTATAATCTACATTTAATAAAAGCCTTTTATTTATTAGATCATCTTGAAATTTTGTGATGCATAATACTATAGATAATACTTGCTTTTTGATAATAGAGTATTTCTATTGAGATTTGATCTAGCATCTTAGGTAATATCTAACTACTCATTCCTTTGACTCTTTTGATTCATGTTGTTTAAGAATTCCTCCATAACCTATCTCAAAAGCATTTGTTTCTACAATTATAAAAGCTTGAAGATTAGGTATTCCTAAACATGGAAGTTGACAAACTATAGACTTGATTTTTCTAATCACTTCAATCGTCGCTTGGTTCCATGTTGGTGGATCCTTTTTGAGTCTTTTAAAGAGTGTTTCACTAATATGGCTAATATTTGGAATAAAGTCTACAATGTAATTAAGGCATCTTAGAAAGCATCTATTTCTACAATTGTAAAAACTTGAAGATTTGGTATTCCTAAACATGAAAGTTAACAAATAATAAACTTGATTTTTCTAACCGCTTTAGTCATCGCTTGGTTCCATGATGGTGGATCCTTTTTGAGTCTTCTAAAGAGTAGTTTACTAATATAGCTAATATTCGGAATAAAATCTGCAATGTAATTAAGGTATCCTAAAAATCTTTGAAGTAAATTTTTATCTTTGATTTCATTAGGAAATTTGTTATGAAATTCTATTGATCTACATATTGGAGTTATAGTCCCTTGATATATATCATGTCCTAAAAATTGAACTTTTGCTTGAAATAACTTCACTTTCTTTTGGGAGACAACCAAACCATTTCTTTTGATAATATTAAAGAATATTTGTAAATGTTTACAATGTTGATCTACTAAGTTTGAAAACTCATATATGTAAATGATTGAGAAGTGAGTAGATCAATTTAAAATGTCATTCATCATGTTTTCAAATTTTGAATGAGCATTTTTGAGTCCAAAGGGCAACACATTCCATCCGTAATGATCAAAGAGTGTAGCAAATGTAGTTTTATATCTATCTTCTTCTTTAATTTGAATTTGCTGAAATTCTAACTTCATATCAAATTTTGAGAATATTGCTGCTTAATAAAGTCTTTCTAGTTAATCTTCTTTATTTGGAATTAGATCTCTTATCCATTAAAAAATTTTATTGAGTGGTTTATAATTGATTACTAATCCAAGTGCACCTTTTTCTATTTCTACTTGATTTTGAAAATAAAAGGCAGAACAACTCTAAAAGGATTTATTAGGCCTTATTAATTTTTTATTTAATAAATCTTGAATTTCTTTTTTACAATAATTTAACAATTCTTTTTTCATTTGAATTAGCCTTACATTGGTAGGAATATTTTTCTCACTGAAATCCTTTTCATAAGGTAAAAAGATCATATGTCACTTCCTTTCCCAAAAAGCATTTAGGTTTTCATCACATACTTCCTTTTCATATAGTCTTTTGATTTCTTCTATTTTTTTTGTTGATTTTAAGGATTTTTTTTGTTTTTATTCTATTCACATATAATAGACTTCATTTTGAAGATTATATATAAATTTTTCTTTTCTTTTTATCATATTAATAGTAAATATCACATTTTCTTGAATGATATTGATGTCTTTGGTTATTGGAGGTAGAGAAAATTCAAAACACATATTTTTAAATTTCAAAGGAAGAATTCCTTATGATGTGCCTGTGAAACGATATATTTGTGTAAGAAAAGGAGTTCATAAATTTATTGATTCATTCATATTTTTTTTAACTAAACAAAAGTATTTTTGAGATAAATTTTTTGTTGGTAAATTGTACATTTTCTAATTAATAATTAATTTGTATTTAAGTTTTGCTTGCATTTCTTAATGGTTCTTTAGTTTTTTGATAATATTTTGTAGGCACTAATCCTTTTTGAATACAGTTCATGTCTACTCCTGTTATGGGTAAAAATCGCCTTTGAAAAATAAGATAAGCAAGAGCCTAGAAAAAGCTAAGTTACACAGATCGCTAAGGAGGCCCAGCGAGAACTACTTGCACATCACTAGGAAGCAACATAATGAGGTCGTCATGAGGCCAGCTCACTAAGCAGCTGACCGTCTTGCTTGAGCTTGTTACGCTAACAGTGACAGCACCGAGCTCGCTAAGTGATCCGTAACAGCGACCCCGAGCTGAGGAATCCAGCTCAGAAGGATGGACATCTTATTTCGACAAAGCGAGACCACGAGACAAACACATACGAATGTTAGTCTACAGCCAACAAGAGGGGCCCACCCCAGAAAAAGAAGCCTACAACAGCCGGAATGCAGGAGTTTTATTGTCTTTCACATTTATTTCTTGATGTAACATAACTGTAGCTTGTAATTAATGCATGTAACTTTTCTTTCCTCTATAAATAGGGATGCACTGTTAGAAGAGGGTGGAGGAAGTTGGAAAACTTGTATACCAAAACTTTGTAAAAATCTCTTTTCATATATTAATAAAAGCTCCACCATGGACGTAGGGTCTGGTACCGCCTGGATTTAGCCAAACCATGTTAAACATCGTGTGCTCTGCCATCCTTCTTCCTCTTCACCACCTCCTTTATCTCCTGGTCTACACATCCTTCAGATCAAGAAACAACTTAGGGTTCAAGAACTACACACTCCAGTTAATCAAGGTTTAGACTCTCTGTATGAATCAAATTTTTCCGTTAACATATTTGGCACTAGAAGGAGGGCCTATCTGTTTCCTACATCTGTTTTCTCGGTGTATTCACCATTACAGCTATAATGGCAAGAGGAAGAACCACTCGGAGCTCGACCGCTCTAGTCTTCCAACAAGTGGACACTCCTATCATGGGGGCTCACCAGCATTCTACTACTGTTCTTGAAATTGAAGAGGTGCAAAAGCTCGGCCAACCCCAATCGATGCTCAAAAATATAGTAAGAGAGTTAGCTGAAACCCTTAAAGCATTGGCACAGGCTCAAGTCTAGAGTGCATAAAGACAAGAAGAAAACATGACACAACTCCAGCAGCTTCATAGAGAAGCTTAGAAGAAAACTCATGAAGATCATGATAGTCAACGATTGGGGGGCTCACAACAAGCAGAAAGCTCCATGCCTTAGCCCAAAATGCGGGACCTAATAATGGAGGAAATCCTCCAAAGGCTTAAAAGGCTAGAAGAATGCCCATGGCCTCAAAGCAATCAACCTCGCTATGAGGAAAGCTCACCATTTTCTATGGAGATTGAAATGAAGCCTCTCCCACAGAGACTTAAAGTGCCCGTGATACCGCTATATGACAGGAATAGTGATCTAAACGACCACCTGGATGCGTTCAACATCCAAATGGATCTCCAAACAATTGCCTCTCTAGTGAAATGCCATGTCTTCCTAACCACATTAGGAGGAACATCTCAGGCATGGTTTAGAAACCTCCCAGCTCACAACATCAACAGCTTGGAAGAATGCCAAAAGAAATTCATTGACCAATACTAAGCTCTAAAGAGGCGACTCGTGCCTCCTTGCCATCTGGCAATGATCTTCCAGCACAAGAATGAATCACTGAAACACTATATAGCTAGATTTAGGCATGAAGCCAACTCCGTGGAAAACCTTTCAGAGGAAAGTATCTTGACAACCATCTCAGTAGGACTTTGCAAAGATGGAAAACTATGTAGAAGCCTCTACAAGTCCCCACCTCGAGACCTCACTGAATTCTACGAGCGAGTAATCAAACTAATAAGATGGGAAGAAACCTTCAGAATGGAGGAACCTAAGTAGAAAGCAGACATCAGTGGTCCCACTGCAAGCAAAAAGAGGAATGAAGAGAGTCATAGTCATGACCCCACTCCTTAGTTCACAAAGAAAGCAAAGCCCTAACGACCTGGAGGTCACTTTGAAAGCTACAACATTCTATCAGACACACAGGATAAAATTTTTACCACGGAAAGGCACAATAAGGACTTTGGAAGGCCCAGACTAATGAAAGTCCCCACTAAGTCCAAAGACTCAAGCAAATTCTGTGCTTAACAAGACCACGAATTATGTTAGACACACCACTTCAAAATGTCAGACACTAAAAGATACCATTGAAAACCTCATTAAAAGCGGCCAATTATAGGATTATGTGGTAAGACCATTAAAGCAGCGAGCTTAACAAGCTCAACGAATCACTGACTAAGAGCCGGAGCTTTCCATCAGGACCATATTCTAATCTTGAAACAATTTCTTAATGCCAATGATAATCTCGAAGTTATATGAATCATTCTATGTTGAATCAATGTAATTTACAGCCAATTGGCCGAAAAAGCATTATCCAAATAACGAGTTTTCACTCCATCATTGTAAGGATACATCCGGGGGTGAGATGACGCAAGGCCTACCCTGTTGATACATCCAAAGAAAATTATATCCCACGAACTGGGCCTAAGAGTATAAATTCCTTGACCACTGAGTAACAAGATTGCTATGCCACTGAGCAACAAGATTGTTGTGAGGCTGAGCAACAAGATTGCTACAAGACTAAGTAATGAGATTGCTGCCTCACTGAGCAATAAGCTTACTACCTTACTAAGTAACGAGATTGCTGCGAGACTGAGCAACGAGCTTGCTGTGGTACAGACATGTGACCTCGCTTAGTGACAAGCTATCATTTCGCTATAGCCAAATCAAAATCGAGGGTGAGACGGCCTGAGAGCCTACCTCGATAGCACATTCAAGTCAAGTAGCGGGCAACAAGCCCACCACATCACAAGAATGCCAAAATAAACTCGTTGTAACTCTCATGCAATGCAGATATCCACAGCTAACATACGGCCAGAGAATTACAGCTTACATTCGAGCCCTCA
Source organism: Saraca asoca (assembly GCA_026873985.1). Lineage (NCBI taxonomy): Eukaryota > Viridiplantae > Streptophyta > Magnoliopsida > Fabales > Fabaceae > Saraca > Saraca asoca. Next base: position 21,905 of record JANHAO010003452.1, read on the forward strand.
TCAGGCACAGCTCACATACGACCGAACTGTTGCCCATCATAAACCAGGAATCAAGACAACAAAGTGCAGCAGAAAGCTAAAGGCAAGGTCAATTTGGTCAGAAAACACTTCATTAATCATCAGAAATATACAAACAATGGTTCACGAAGCATCCAATATAGCTTTTAGAAGTTACAAAGAAAAGCCTCAACGAGGCTAAATTACATCAGAAGAAGAAGAAATACAGAAACAAAGGCAAAGCTTGAAAGTATAATACTACCATTTCAACAAGAAAGTGAAAAGCCAGCTATAAAAGAAGGCAAACTCCCATTATTGTATGTGTTTTTTGGGTTGGCAAAAGGCCCAACTAAAGGGAGTCCAGCCCACTAAAAGAAGCCTTCCTCAGCCAAGGCCCAGCTGAGCACATAGACCGAGGAAGAGACAATCAGCAGGGGCTGACTGATGGAGAACCTGCAACAGTCGAATAGCAGGCTTAGTCTTTTGTATATAGGCTCTGTGTAATAGATGGTAGAGGGAGGAAGCTCATTTTTTAGTAGAGAGGGCATTCTGAAAGAGGCATGGTAACTGAAAACAAGAGGAGAGCTCCGAGAGAGTGAGCTATAAGAGAAACCTCTGTAGAAATCATGTGTACTACAAGTATTTTCATTGCAATAAAATGATCTGTGGACGTAGGGTCTAGTGCTGCCCGGATTTGGCCGAACCACGTTAAAAAATTATGCTGCCTATTATGCTTTCTTCTCCTTCTTCCTCCATTTTTCTACATCTGGTTGCAGGATAGGAGTCCACCGAACCATCACTGTTGGCTAAAGTTTGGTCCTCCATACGAACCAAATTTTGACGTCAATACCTACCAATAGGAAAACCAGTAACTCCACTCATGTAGTCTTCCTATACCCGGTTGGTAGTTCCTATTAGACCAGACCCAGTGCAATCCAAAAAGGCACCAAAGGTCTAGCCAGCGACGCTAGATTCTATGAAGGGGGCTAGGGAAGATAATCTAAGATCTGCACAAGACTCCCCAGGAGCATGCAAGATGGATCCTGTGGCGAAGCCATGTGCAATAGGTTATCCATGCCTCCAAACACTCTAAAACAAGCCATCCATATCTCAGCAAGCTTCACTAGAAGTCAAGATATCAAAAACGTAAGGGGCTCAATAGACTCCTCCATTGTACTCTTCTGAGAATAAGGAAGAAGACCCTCAAGGTATAAATAGACCAGCTCGGTCAACTAAAAAATCTAGAAGACATCTGGATAGTCTCAATCTAACAGTCCAAAGCAAACAACATTGCCATGCCATTGGCCAAAGACTATGAACATAAGAAAGCATGGCCTAAAGCAAAATGAAAAGATAGAAAAGAAACTTGAAGTGACAAATCAAGCAAGCAAGGACTTTGACCATAGACAAAGCCTAAAAAAATCGCAACTCCCAGTCCACAAAGCAAATTGAGAGTTGGGGGGCTTATGCTATAGGTAAAAATTAGCTTCGAAGAATAAGACAAGCACGAGTCTAGCAAAAGCTAAGTTACACAACTCGCTAAGGACACCCAACAAGAACCACCTCACACATTGCTAGGAAGTGACATAACGAGGTTGTTATGAGGCCAGCTCACTAAGCAATTGACCGTCCTGCTCGAGCTTGCTATGTTAACAGTAATAGCACCAAGCTCACTAAGTGATCCACAACAGCAACCCTGAGCTGAGGAACCCAACTCGGGAGGATGGACATCTTGTTCGATAAAGTGAGACCATGACACAGACACATACGAATGCTAGTTTACAGCCAACAAGAGGGGCCCACCCTGCAGAAAGAAGCCTGTAATAGCCGAATTACAGGAGTTTTATTGTCTTTTTCATTTATTTCTTGATGTAACATAACTATAACTTGTAATTAATATATGTAACTCTTCCTTCCTCTATAAATAGGGATGCACTGTTAAAATAGGGTGGAGGAGGCTAGAAAACTTGTATACCAAAACTCTGTAAAAATCTCTTTTCATATATTAATAAAAGCTCCACCATGGATGTAGGGTCCGGTATCATTCGGATTTAGCCGAATCATGTTAAACATCTTGTGCTCTACCATCCTTCTTCCTCTTCACCACCTCCTTCATCTCCTAGTCCACACATCCTTCAGATCAGGAAACAACTTGGCGTTCAAGAACTACACACTCTAGTTAACCGAGGTTTGGACTATCCGTACGAACCAAATTTCGTCGTCAACAATTCCTGAGTTTACTAAAGCATAAAATTCTTTCTGAAAATCATTACCAATTACTAAACTAATTTGACAAATCTATTTATGAAATTGTATTTTTTGAATGGCATTTAAATATTGATTTTCTTCCTTATCTTTCTTTTCTTGAATGTTTTAAAATGAAGTTGATGTCTTTTCATAATTTTGATCATCTTCAAAGTATTATGTCTTTTCCTTTAGTAGAATAGTCCAATAGTTTTGAAATTTTTAATTCAAATTTTTTATTTTTCTCTTTAATTTCTTTTATTTGCTTTTTAATATTATGAATTTCCATTTTGCAAATCTTGAATTGAAATTTTATTATTACGTGACTTGAATCTATTAAATATTTCTTGTAAATTATAAGATTCAACCCTTTTTTATTTTCTTTTTATCAATTCTTTCTTTAAATTTTAGTAAATATTTCTTTTAAATTTTTACATTTGTAATTTTATCTATTATTTTCACTAATGATTTTAAGTCTTTTGTCAGCACATTTATATTGGAAGAGGTTGTTGGATTTGTACATCTTTCTTTATAAGTGAGTGGTACTATTTCCTTTCTAATAGTGGGTGTCCCTACTGGTTTCTCAATCTTTAAAATCTTATCATCGCAATGTGCGTGCTTCCTTTTCTATTTTCATGGTTTTCCTCTTAGGACTTAGCTTTGTTTGATGAGAAGTGCATATCATCTTTTCCTTTTTAAAGTAATAAAGAAGAAAAAAAGGAAAAGATGATGAGCACTTCTCATCAATGAAAAAAGCGCAAGCATAGTGATTATGGCCTTGGGGCTTAACGTTACAAAGAAGACACCAGCTTCAATGATGGACTCATGAATTTGGCTGGTACTGCTAAAATCCTAAGGTGAAAAGAATGTTCAAAATATTTTTGACATCAGATAATTTTATAATTAAAAATAGAATAAAATTATTTTTGACGGTGAGATAATTTTATAACTAAAAATAGAATATATTTGTGAGTTATGACACATGGATTATTATTATATTAATATGTGAAATTAACAACGTTTCACCTATTCAAATTAATTATTGAAAGTCAATTTGAATGTCCATATAAGGAGGTCTATCAGCATGTGATATAACAAGCACGAAAAGTTGCCACAATTTACACCTTCTGTCTACAACTTAACCGTGACCGTTAAAAAATCTATGCTGAAAAAAAAAAAAGGAATTTTGTTGTAATGGTGACAAGCCAATACCCAATTATATTATAATATTTTTAAAAAATTCATTTAAAAATCATGTAATTCAGTGGAATTGTTAATTATATAGATCATATGAGTTAATTCAAAGTTTTAATTCTAAATTTTTAAAATTGACAGGAATGAAATTTAATCATCACACAATTGAAGGTGTTTTATGAATTTCCCCCTTGTCTTATTTTTCGTATCCAGTTCAGCTGTGGATGTTGCAGAAGTTCTTAGATGTTAAATATTTTTCTAATATTATACTATTTTTAATAGTTATTCTTTTTTTCAAAAAATTAAGGGAATTAAAAAAAAAGCACTTACAACTTGTGCTTATTAATTCATTATAAGTAAATAAGTAAGTAAATACATAAATAAACAAATATGTTATACCATAAAATGTAATTAATTAAATTTTAGATAATTATATTCATATTTTAAATATCTTAGTTGTATCAATATAATTTAACCTTAAAATAAATATAAATTAATCTATTTCATATATCTATTTATATTAACATGCTTTTTTCTATCATTTTATACTTATGAGACAAGTTATCAGCTAATTTTATCAAATAGTTATAAAAAAACTTTCAACAAGCTCAAGGCAAGGTGCGGATGAATTTAAGAATGAGGTTCTGTTAATAGCCAAACTTCAACACAAAAATCTAGTGAGATTATTAGGATTTTGTCTTGACGAAAAAGAGAAAATGCTTATTTACGAATATGTACCCAACGGGAGCCTAGATTACTTTTTATTTGGTAA
>JANHAO010003453.1:0-26109 GCA_026873985.1 Saraca asoca
CTATAATAATAGTTATCATAGTAGCATTAAAATGACACCATTTGAGGCTTTATATGGAAGGAAGTGTAGGTCACCCTTATGCTGGGTTAAGTTAGGGGAAAAGAGTTTATTAGGACCAGACCTAGTGGACTAGACAACTAGACAAATTTAGCTCATTAGGGAGAAAATGCTGACTACCCAAACCTAGTAGAAAAGTTATGCAGATAAGAGGAGGAGACCCCTAGAATTTGAAGTAGGTGACCATGTATTTCTTAGGGTAACTCTAGTTACTAGTATAGGACGGTCCTTAAAGTCTAAGAAGCTCAATCCAAGATTCATTGGTCCATTCCAAATTCTAGATAGGATTAGACTTGTGGCATACAGGTTGCACTTCCACCAAATCTCTCTCAGATCCATGATGTTTTCCATGTATCACAGCTCAAAAAGTATAAACCAGACCCATCCCATGTTTTAGAATATGACTCTATGCATTTACAAGATAATTTATCATATATACTTGAACCAGATAGGATTATTGACACCAAAATTAAGTAGCCAAGAAACAAGAATATCCCTCTGGCTAAGGTAGTTTGGAAAGGACTACCCTATGAGGAGGTAACGTGGGAAACAGAACAAGAAATGAGAAATAAGTATCCAAAGCTGTTTGGATAAGGTATATTCAGAATTTCAAGGAAAAAATTTATTTTTAAGGAGGGGGAAATGTAACATCCTAGTTATTTACATGTAAGCTGTCTAATAAAGATAATTAGGACTTATAACCCCCCAATGTTCAAAAGAAACCTTAACTAGTATAAAAGAACTAAATTGGAGGATTTAGTAATTTCTTTATGGAGGATTTTCCTAAGTGTACAAAGTCTAGCTACTTAGAGGATTAATTAGTTGAATGTAAAATGAATTATTTAAGATAAATGTGACACCCTAAGTTAGTTGGCATGTGAGATATTTAATAGGGATAATTAGAATACATTAACCCCGAGAGAATTAAGGGAAAACCCTTATCTAGTGTTTAGGGACCTAATTGAAAGAATGAGAGAATAGAGGGTATTTTAGTCATTTTATCCACACTTTTCCTTTCTTTAAGTGTGTTGCACGACCCAGGAGGGTAGCTGGCAGCAAAAATTTAAGGGATATGGGAGGAAATCTTAGAGAAGTCAAGGGCAAAAATTAGAAAGAAAAAAAAAGGGAAAAACATAAAACACTTGGACCAATTACATTTAGCCATTTGTTTCCTCATTAAAAATATAAGATAACATCTCATCTCTCTTTCTGCCATTAGCTGCCCAGAAACTAGCAGAAAAGAGAGCTGAAGTACAGCCATTCTTGGAGCAAAATTGGACTTGAGGAGAAAGGAAGAAAACCAGCTAGATTTGAGATATTTCCACACTATTTTAGCTTTTGTTGCGGAAGAGAAAGTTTTAGAGTAAGTTAAGAGCAATCTTTTGATGGTCTTCTTCTCTTCAAAGGTTGATCTTTGGTGTTAACATTTAGAGGAAATTTGAAAGCTTGGAGGAAAAAGTGAGGAAATGAGAAATAAATTTTGCTTAGAACTCCATCAAGAAGCTAAGAAGAGAGTAATACACTATCAAAAGGACACCAGCCATATTTGTAGTTGAGGTAGCTAGTTCTTCCTTCAAACTTGCTTCAACTAGCTAGTTTCTCTTTAGAACTTGCTTCAAATAGCTTGTGTTTTCTTAAATTTGTTGCTGTCTCATGATTATTTGCATAAGTTTGCCATTGAATGTATGCTAGAAAATTTGTTATGCGTTTGATATTTAGTAAGACATGTGATGGAGGAAGAGTTAAAGTGCCTCCTTTCTCTATATAGTGTGATTGATCTATCTAAGAGTCAGCAGAGAATTAAACCACTTGATGGTATGGGATAGCAAGTGGCTACATACAAAAAAACCAGACTATGGTCCCTAGAAGATGGCCAATTTCATGTGGCACGTTATTTTCCTTGTTATGCTCAATGGATTGTATGATTGGCATGTTTTAAGTACTGGATTGGTTACTTTTAAAGAAATTACTAGCCACTAGGATCTTGTTATCTCACTTTGCATTTACATTAAAACCAATTCCTGGTGCTCCAAGAAGCTCCCAAGAAGCCAGGAAGAAGCAGTGGACTGTTGTGTAGTTATTTAGAATGTTTTGTATCATCATGTAAATGTCAAAGATAGATACTCAATTTTGGAACAATATATAAATGGGAATGATATGTTGTGTAATTCTAGAATACCATGTAATTAAGGATGATATGTTATGTATGATAATATATATATTCATTAGGTGCTAGTTTTTGAAGTTCCAAGTGAAGAGTGTTATATGTGCTATCTAATTTCCCTGTTTTCACACTATTTTGCTTGCTGAGATGGAAGAATGAGTAAATGACTTTAGAATGGCTTGAAATTTTGCATACAAGGTCTCAACGTGTTGTCCCTCAATTGTAGAAAATTTGAAAATTTTTAGAGGTGAACTCATGGTTCAAGTAAACCCACTAGTGCTATTGTTCTCAAATTGACAGATTTGAGTTTTAAAGAGAGAACTTTCAGATTTGAGGGACTAACTGATTGAGATTTGAGCTGAAAATTTTATTGTAGGTTTCCAACATGTGGAACTATGTCTATGCCAAATTTTAAGAAATTCTAGGTTGGTTTGATGTCCCAAATAAATGCAAAACAGAATAGGTACCCAGAATGAGACCAAAACAGGGTAGCCAAGAGAATGAGAAATGATGAGGGAACATCCCTAATATGTTGAGAATATCCCAAGCCAAATTTGAGAAAATTTAGAGATCATATGCTTGGCTAACCATAGCAATAGAAATCAGTGATTTCACAAAGGGTGCAAGTTGTACAGTTCCAGAAATGGCTACAGTTTAGGGGCAATATCAAAAAGTTTTGAGCTAGGATTTGTCTCCTAAAAAGAAGAGATATAGAGGTATTATTCTGGAGAATTTAAGATTTTTGGGCATCACTATTAATTTTTCATCTTGGCAAATTTACGGTGCAAGATAAAGGGGCTTAGGGACTAGTTTGCTAACTTGATGCTTTTGGGAAAAATTTTGGGGAAAATTGAACCAGAACTGGATGGTAAATTTATAACAATCCAGAATTTAGAGTGAGTATTTTCTTATGTTGGGTCCTTTTCCCTAGTAAATGAATTGGATAATTATAGCATTAAATCAGATCTTATAAAAGGGACCAAGAGTTTTTAAAGTGATTTGACTAAAGTTAGTTGTTGACCCCTACATCTACAATAGTGTTATTTTTTAGTCCTTCTATTGAGTAAAATACTTTTATAATGGGTTCTCACTGGGACTAAAATTGGCACTCTAGATTTGCCTCCTCACAATAATCTTAGCCTCTATTTATAGTTACTAGGGTGTACAATCTTACCATGTTCCAGAAAAGGAAAAATAATAAATTAATTGCAAGTTAATTTCTACTAGTTGATATCTACAAGTTGGCCATGCAAGTTGGCCCCATTCTTGAGTTTAACCATAGTGAGCTTTCTGGAAGATAGCTAAGGCAGCATGTTTCAATCAATGAGCTTGAGCTCATTGTCAATCAACCTAGAGCTACTACCTTAATCCTTGTCCTTTAATCTGAGCTTGTGTCTGGTGATTTGATGCCTTTGTTTAGTGACCTTAATTTTAGATGACTTGGGCCTCTTACGGATGGACTTATCTATTGGGCTTTTGCTAGCCCATTTTGCATGGTTCTAAAAATACCTATAACAATTTTAAATTTCCAAAATGCGAAATTCTTAGCATCAAAAGCTCATGGGTGATTTAAAGATGAATAATTAGAGATAATAGTCAAGTTAGAATCCATATTTTTATCAAACAAAAGGAGCATCAAGAACCAAAGCTCTGATGCCAACTATTAGGTCCCAAAGAATTAGAAAAAAAACCCACAGAAATCACATATCTTGCCCTTATTTCTTTCAAGGAATTTATATACTCATTTATATGAATAAATTCTTCCTTTTAATCTTAATAGAATTTGAAATTGATTCTTTTTATTAAAAGGCACAATAAAGTATCAAATAACAAATATGTAAATAATAAAGTTAATAGTTATGCAACATGATTATGAATGTAAGAGCAAAAATCTAAAGATTAAGACACAAGTTTTTAAAGTGGTTTAACTTCAATTGAAATCACAATTCAAGTCTACTCCACTTGATCATTCCTCAATCGGAAGACTACTTAAATTAAAAGGAAAACATCAGGATTTACCAAGCTCCTATAATGCCAATTTACAACAAACACACAAGAATTATAGGAATCTTGCTAAGCTAGAAGAATTACAAACAAGTTCTTCTAAACCTAAACATACATAAGAAATTATAGGTCCTTTTTATTTTGGTTAAATTGTCTATTTTTTTTGTTGCACTTGTCTACCTTATGTTTCTAGCCCATTTTTATTTGGCGAAAGATATTGAGGAAGTCTTGGTTCCCTAAGAATTCAGATTTGAACATTTATGAAATTGAAGAATTTTTTCCTGGGGTTCTTGATGAGCTAGTGACTTATCAAAGAGGTTCCTCTTTGTGACATCAAATCCATCACTTATCACTCTATCTCTACTTATTCCAGAGTATGGCATGAATATCGTTCTCTTTTTTCATCTTTGCTACTTAATTGGAGAAAGGTCTATCGACATCTCCATGGGAGATCACATCACAAATGCAGGAATAGATTTATGGATATCAAAACCTTTTGTGACAAGGTGTTAGTGTCTTATTCAATTCCTTCATATCTTGATATTTAAATTGGACTTAGGGTATGGTTCAAGTGTCAACCCTAATTTGAACTTCCAATTATAGGTCCATGTATGACTATGTGCTATCTCACAATTGATTATACATAAAACTCCTTTTATGTATATATCAATACATATGCCTCAGATTATGATCATAGCACAAGTATCAAACATCTTTTGAATATCATTGCTTGTTACCAAGTAGGAAGAAACCTTTCTTGATCAAATACTACCTTAATGTATTTTGTACTACACCCAATGATTATTCGTACATACTCTTTAAGAATGGAAGTTTGGAATAATGTCAAACTAGATGATATTGGAAAAATTGGATCAAGGCATATCAAATATTTTGATCATATGTGTTAAGTATATGTAGTGAAAATTCTAAAATTCTCCAAATCCTAGATCATGTTGTTTGCATATTAATTCTAAAACAAGGTAAATTTTGAATCAATAGTTTAAATTATATCTTCTTGAGATTTGTTCTCCAAATTCTAAGCAAATCTCAATTTGATCTATAAGCAATTCCATGAACTTTCCAATTAGACCCCTAACCAAGTCTCTCGAATCGTTCTCGAACAACTCTTTCAAATTTGATCTTTAACACTAAGAGTGATCCACATGAATGAATGTAATCCAAATCTTCTACCAAGTTCATGTAACAAGTAGAATAGAAAAATCAGCTATTCAACTTAAAAGATGCTAGCTCTCCAAGGAATCACAAATTCACTAGGGCAAGGTTGGTTTTTGAATGAAAGGAAGAGATGAGATATGAGAATGGACAAAGAGAGTTGATGAACAACACATGTGTTGGGGTTGAATTTATGTTGTATTTTGGTTTGGCTTCTTTCCTCTTTAAATAAAAGAGTTTGGAGCATAGGCAAATGTGAGGAAGAAACATGAGTGGCACACAAATTTGGGTTTCCTCTTCCATGTGTGGTCTACTCACTTAGTGGATCGGAGTGTAGCTATTTTTAACCCAAGGATTCCATACTCCTTGACCTAATACTCCTTTTTTTTGTGTCCAACAAGACCAAACACTTTCTTGTGTGTCCTATCTCATGAACTCTCTTATGCAATCATTCTCTAATTTATTTTTAATTAACATAAAATAATTTCTATCTAAGGAACTATTCTTCTTCTCAAAATCTCTTCCAATGTTAATAAAAATGTTCTATAGCATTTAAATATCAATAATGAAAATTTATTACTATTTAATAATTATAATCTCTTTTAGAATTATTAAATATTTAATTAATTAATACTTCTAATCACATAAAAACACTTAATTCATGTTGACATCAGATTTTGGTTCATACGGAGAGTCTCAAAATCCAGCCAACGGGAGGAGTTCAGGATCCAATTGCTACTTCTGAAGTGTGATCTAAGATGGTCTGAGAGGAAGAGGGAAAGGGAGGCATAGTGTTTTTAATATGGTTCAAACAAATTTGGGCGGCACCAGACCCTACATCCACGGTCAAGATTTTATTAATGTATTGAGAAATGGTTTTAGCAGAGTTTCTGCTTACAAAGTTTTTTCTAGCCTCTCCTCTCTTCAACAATGTAATCCTATTTATAGAGGAAGGAGGAGTTACATGCATTAATTACAAGCTACAGTTGTGTTACATCAAGATATAAATTGGAAAGAAAGTAAAAGACTACAACTCAACTGTTGTAGAATGTAAGCTGCAGGGTAGGTCCCCTTGGTCGACTGTAGACTTGCATCTGTCTGCACCTATTGCCTAACATTACTTTACCAAGCGAGGTGTTAGGCATCCTGAGTAGGGATTCCTAGCTCAGGGTCATCATGGGAACTATTGTAGCTAGTTCAGTGCTACTGTAACGAGATGGCGAGCTCGAGTTGGATATTGACTGCTTAACAGGTTGGCCTTATGATCGTCTCATTATATGGCTACCTCACAATGAGCGAGATGAGACTTGCTTTATGAGAGGATATTGGGGTGACTTCACTGTACCGCTTTCTATTGAAGGGTGAAGCGAAGCCTACTGGGTGCCTTTGGCGAGGTAAGGGACTTAGCTCTTGCCATGCTCGGGGCCCATTCTTTTCAAGGCCATTTTTGCTTACAACATGAGCCCCCCAACTATCAGTTTGCTTTGTGAGCTAGGACTTGCAAGTTTCTAGGGCTGGATTTGTATCTTTAGTCAGTATTCTCCATTGATCGAAGTGTCATATCAGATGTCATTTCATTCTACATTAGGCCATGCTTTCTTCTATTCACCATTTTTGGCCATTGGCGTGGCATTGTCACTCGTTTCGGGCTGTTGGATGAAGATAGAATTAGATATTCTCTGGAATCTTGAAAGGGCTGAGCGGGTCTTTTTATATCCTGAGGAGTTCCCTCTTTCACCTCAAAGAAGTTTAATGGAAGAGGTTGATAAGCCCCCTACATTTTAGTGTCTCAGCTTCTGGTGAAGCATGTCAAGACATGGATGGCCTATTACAGAATGTCGGGAGACATGGATAGCCTATTGCACATGGCTCCATTACAGGATCCTCCTGGCAGGCTCTTGGGGGATCTTGTGCTGATCTCGAGCCACCTCCTCCGATCGTTACTTATGGTGCTGTTGCCTGGCCAGCCAACTTCTATGACTTTTTGATTTGCTCTGGGTCTGGCTTAGGGGCATGCACCGGAGGAAAATAAGCATGAGCAGCTTGGAAGTCACTGTCCTTCTTGCAGGCATGAGCTCAGTGACTGGCCTTTTTCTCTTTCTTGTAGTAATGGTTGTGTCAGGTCTTTAAGCTTCTTGCCTTTATTTCTGCACTTGTTCTTTTGATGTAATTTTGCCTCACTAGAGGAGGTCTTTTTGCTGTATGAGCTTTTCTTTTCTTTTTGAATGTTGTATCGAATGCTTCGTGCACTGCTGTATGTAAATCTCTGATGATTAATGAAATGCTCTTTTGGTCAATCAGTTGTGCTTTATCTTTTTGGTCACTTAATTTATTGTGAGTGAGAGTGGGGTCACGTGCAAGCTGCTATTGGGAAATCTCATTCGAGACATGAGAACATGCCTACATGAGAGCTGCGGGCAGTCAGTTGTATGAAAGCTGCAATGATTTAGTTTTAGCATCTTTGCGCTGTAGTGGGCCGGTGGCTAAGATTTTGTTTTGTTGAGGCGAGGTGAAAACTATTCACCGAAGTTTTGTTTTCATTATGGCGAGGTGTAAACCATTCGTTGATGTTGTTTTGTTAAGGCGATGTGAAAATCGTTTGCCAAAGTTTTATTTTCATTGTGGCGAGGTGAAAATCATTCATCGAAAATGTTTTGTTGAGGCGAGGTGAAAATTGTTCACTGAAGTTTTATTTTCCTTTTGGCGACGTGAAAATCGTTAGCTGATGTTGTTTTGTTGAGGCAAGGTGAAAATCGTTCACCGAAGTTTTATTTTCATTGTGGTGAGGTGCAAACTATTCACCGAAGTTGTTTTGTTGAGGTGAGGTGAAAACCATTCACTGAAGTTTTGTTTTCGTTGTGGGGAGGTGATAACCATCCATCGAAGTTATTTTGTTAAGGCGAGGTGAAAACCATTCACCGAAGTTCTATTTTCATTGTTGGGGAACTCGCTCCCTTAATTGTAATTCATGGAATGTGGTTCATTTTGGATGTATCGATGGGGTAGGCCTTGTGCCATCTCGCCCCTAGATGAATCTTTGCAATGACAAAGTGAAAACTTTCTATCCAGACAATGCTCGGCCAATCAGCAATTTACATTGATTTAGCATACAACAGTTGATACAATTAGTCACCATTGATAACAGATGAGCGTTACAAGATCAGAATATGGTTTTGATGGAGGGCTCAGGCTTTTGGGTGGCAACTTGCTGAGCGTGCTATCCTGATGGCCTCACCACGTAATCCTGTAGTTGGCCTCTTCTGATAAGGTCTTCTACGGTGTTTTTTAGTGCCTGACATTCTGAGGTGGTATGTCCTGCCTCATTGTGATAAGCTCAAAATTTGCTTTGGTATCTGGGCTTGGCGGGCACCCTCATTGGTTTGGGCTTTTTGAAGTCCTCATTATGCCTTTATGTGGGAAAGATTTTGTCCTGTGTATCTGACAAGATGCTGTAGCTCTCGAAGCGGCCTTCAGGTTGCTGAGGTTTCGCCTTTCTCGCAAGATGAAGAGTGGGGTCGTTGTGACTCCACTACCCCTCTTTTTGCTTGCAGTGGGACCACTATGGCCCACATTATGCTTGGGTTCCTCCATTCTGAAGGTTTCTTCCCATCTTATTTGTTTAGTGAATTGCTCATAGAATTCAGCGATGTCTCGAGTTAGGGACTTGTAGAGGCTCCGATACAATTTTCTGTCTTTGTGAAGTCCCATTGAGATAGCTGTTAGAATGCCCTCCTCTGAGGGATTGTCCATGGAGTTGGCCTTGTGCTTGAATCGAGCTACATAGTCCTTAAGCAGCTCATCCTTGCACTAGAAAATCATTGCAAGATGGCAAGGGGGTGCGAGTTATTTCTTCAGCGCTCAGTAGTAGTCAACGAATTTCCTTTGGCATTCTTTCCAACTACCGATGCTGTGAGCTGGGAGGCGCTTGAGCCATGTCCGAGGTGTCCCCCCTAATGTGGCAGGAAAGACATGGCACTTCACTAGGGTTCAGCTGTTTGGAGGTTCATTTGGGCATTGAACGCGTCCAGGTGATCGCTTGGGTTGCTGTTCCCATCGTACAGTAGGATCGCGGACACTTTGAGTTTCTGTGGAGAGGTCACATCTTGATCTCCATAGAAAATGAGAGCTTTCCTCGTGGTGAGGCTGATGGCTCTGAGGTCACAGATACTCTTCTAGCCACTTGAGCCTACAGAAGATTTCCTCCATTGTCCGATTTTGCGTCTCAGACTGAGGGGTGGAGCTTCCTGCTCATTGCGAGCCCCCAGTTGCTGATTATCATGATCTTCAAGAGTTTCTTTTTGAGCCTCTTTACAAAGCTACTAGAGCTGGGCTATGAGTTCTTCTTGTCTCGGCATGCTCTGAACTTGGGCCTGCACTAGTGCTTTGACAATTTTCACTAGTTCTCTTACTGTGTTTTTGAGCATCGGATGAGGTTGGCCGGGCATTGGTGCCTCTTGAGTTTCAAGAGCAGTAGTAGATTGTTAGTGAGCCCCTATAGCAAGAGTGTCTATTGGATGAAGGACTGGAGTGGTTGAGCTCTTAGTAGTTCTTCCTCTAGCCATTGTTATGCTGCAATGGAGACTTCAAAGGGCAGACAGTCCCCACAAACGTCCTAAAATGTTGACATTAGATTTCAGTTTGTGCAGAGAGTCCCGATATTCGACCAACGGGAGGAGTTCAGGATCCAATTGTTGCTTCAAAAGTGCAATCTGAGATGGTCTAAGAGGAAGAGGGAAAGGGAGACATAGTATTTTTAACGTGATTCAGCCAAATCCGAGCAGTTCCAGACCCTATGTCCATAGCAAAGATTTTATTAATGCATTGAGAAATGATTTTAGCAGAGTTCCTACTTACAAAGTTTTTTCTAGCCTCTCTCTCTTTTCTAACAATGTAATCCTATTTATAGAGGAAGGAGGAGTTACATGCATTAATTACAAGCTGCAGTTGTGTTGCATCAAGATATAAATTGAAAAGACAGTAAAAGACTACAACTTGGCTATTGCAGAATGTAGGCTACGGGGTAGGTCCCCTTGGTCGGCTATAGACTTGCATCCGTCTGCACCTATCACCTGGCACTGCTTTACCAAGCGAGGTGTTGGGCGTCCTGAGTGGGGATTCCTGGCTCGGGGTCATCATGGGAACTGCTGTAGCGAGTTCAATGCCACTATAACGAGATGGCAAGCTTGAGCAGGATAGTCAACTACTTGGCAGGTTGGCCTTATGATCATCTCACTGTATCGCTACCTCATAGCAAGTGAGATGAGACTTGTTTTGTGAGAGGATATTGGGGTGACTTTGCTGTACCGCTTTCTGTCGAAGGGTAAAGCAAAGCTTGCTGGGTGCCTTTGGTGAGGCAAGGGACTTAGCACTTGCCGTGCTTAGGGCCCATTCTTTTCAAGGCCACTTTCACCTATAACAATTCATTATTTGAACTTTCCAAAATGTTCTCTCAATTCAACTCTGCATTCATAACATTTTGCATTCTAACTTTTCATTTATTTTGAATTAAAGACATTGTAATGTGTGTGACTCGTTAGGTTTTCTTGCATGTTGGTAATGAATTTATTTACAAGCTTCTTTATGCTTAATTTAATTAAAACCCTTTTAATACAAACACAATTTCACCAAATTATTCAAACAAATTTATAAATCAGGATTGGGTTCAAGCATCATGACCATCTGAATGCCAAAAATAGATTTGTGGAAATTAAAACCTTTCATGACTAGGTGTTAGTGCATAATTCAATTCCTATATCTTTTGGTATTCAAATTGGACTTAGGTTGTAGTTCAAGTGTTAACCCCATAATTTATTCTTGTATAACAAATTTATTTGAACAACATTTCACAAATAATTTATAATTTAACGAAATATATATTATAATATGTTAAATTATTTGGTTTTTTTAAATAATTATTTCATGAATTTAAATTATTTTTCATATCAAAAGTAAAAATTAACAAAACTATTTATATACATATACTAATATATATATATATTTGTGTGTATGTGTGTATGTGTGTAAGGGATTGCTAACCTCCACATGCTCAATATTTATTTTTTATATCAATTGATGTAGATGGGACATTTTAGTAATATTCATCTTCAAAAGTGAAGTCTAACTTTAATAATGAGATAGAAGTAGTAAGTGAAATATTTAATTATTGTTTCTCTTAACTCTCACTTAAATTTTCATTTTCTAAAATTTTTACACTTCATTATTCTTTCACTCTATTTTTTTTTAGTTCTATGTATCAAATATTTCAATGCAAACATATAATTATAGGATTCTTTTGTTGATTTTTGAGAAAATTTTTCATGTTTAGTTATGTAAGTATGAATTATTTTTATGTAAAAGGTCTACCATAAAAAGCCATATACGTATCAAATATTTCATTATAAACCTATTTCATAAAATGTTAATTTGACTATTCTTTTAATCAACTAAAATTCTAAGTAATAACATCTCAAAGAATAAGACATCTTATTAAAAATAAAAGCTCTAGCTTACTCTATTCTATGAAAGAAAACTAGAGTACTTACGTAAAACGAAAGAAAGAAAACTAGAGTGCTTACATAACAAAAATTGGAGTAAAAAAAATCATATGCAGAAATTTTAGCAAATTAAATTTTCAATGAAAGCACTAAGAGAGACAATAACTAAATTTTTCAATATTAGTTCTCTCTTTTGGTTAAAGTTAGATTTCATTTTTTAAAATGAAAATTACTAAAATATCCCCTCTACTTTAATTGATATAAAAAGAAAATGTTAGACTTTTTATCTAAGTGAAAGAGTGGAGGATGCTAACCTCTACAAGAGAGGTTAGCAATTGCCATATATGTGTGTGTGTGTGTGTGTGTGTGTATATATATATATATATATATATAAGGAAGAAGATGATGGCATAGATAAGATGGCTTGCCATCTAACAAAAATTTGTTTTGATGTTAAATTTTTAATGTCCTTCTGTAGAACATCCTTGTCAAATTGATAGTATACTTGGATAGTAAACTTTTCATTTAGCAAATCACTTTGAAACTTTAATATGCACAAAATGATTGCTAATTTTTTTTCATAGTTAAATAATTTTGTTGGATTGAGTTCCAATGTTTGTATCTAAATGCAACTACATGCTCTTTGTTTTTTTTAATTTGTTTCAAAATTCCACCATAAATATGCAACAATTTTATATGTTGAAGGATTAGAAATATGCAAGCATGATGACATTTGACATGGACTTAATTTGTTTGACTATATTTGTGTGGACATCTATCCATGGAGGAAGGGATTTTTTCAACTAATCATGTAGGGGTTGAATAACATTTGAAAGTTACGGAAAGAAATGTGAAAAATAATTTAAACATCCCAAAAATCTTTGAAGTTAGGTTTTATCAAGAATTTGATTTGGAAATTTTTTAGAAAATCAAATTGCTTTTTCTATTGGAGTTATAGTTCCTTGAAAATTATAATGTCCAAGAAATGGAATTTCTATTTGAAAAAGGGATATCTTTTTCTTTGAAATTGCTAAACCATTTTTTTAGGTAATCTCTAGAAAGATGTTTAGGTGTTCAAATTATTGATATAAAATTTTAGAGAATATCAAAATGTCATCAATGCAAATAGTGATGAAATTTGTAAAGGGATTGTAAATATCATTCATAGTCCTTTGAAATTCTAGGGAGCATTTTTAAGACCAAAAGGCATTACTTTTCATTCGTATTGACAAAATGGCATAGTGAATGCAATCTTATATCTATCCTCAGATTGTTTTTTGAATTTACCAAAAACCTAATTTTATGTCAAATTTGAAAAATATTTTTGTTGCACGTAAACGATTTAATAAATCTTTTTTATTTGAGACCAGATAGCTAATCAACTAGTGTTGATGGTGAAATTCAGTTCATACGGCGGACCAGAACTTCAGTCAACCAGATGTGAGTTTTGGAAATTAATGCCATTTCTGAAGTGTTGTGGAGATGCAGCCAAGAGGAAAAAGATGAAATAAATAAGCAACACTTTTAACGTGGTTCGACTAAATCTGGGAGGTACCGGACCCTACGTCCACGGCGGAAATTTTATTAATATTGGATAATTTGCAGAGTTTCTACTTACAAGATTGCCTCTCTCCCTTTTGGTAACAATGCAATCCTATTTATAGAGGAAGGAGAGGTTACATGCATTAATTACAAGCTACAGTTCCATTACATCAAATAAATGTGCAAGGATAGTGAAAAGACTGTAATCCGGCTGTTTCCAGTACATAGGCTGTAGAGGTGGGTCCTTTAGGCTGGTTGTAGGCCTATGACCGCTGCCTGACGTCATTTTAGTCATACAAGGGATTAATGACTCTGGAGTTCAGATTTTGCGATCCTTGCGAGGCACCGAGGAGGCGAGCTTGGTACTGCTTACAAAGGAGCCAGCAAGCTCTTGTGAGGAGGTCGGTCATTCTTTATAAGTGCCTTGCTGGGACATTGGTGAGGTATAGCTCACTAGGGAGGAGCTCGCTGACATACTCCTGTCGGTTGAGTGATCTGCTAAGGCACAGGGCTTGTATTCATTTCCTCGGGGACTCATCTTTGCAAGGCCAATTTTAGTATACAACAACTAGAGAGCTTCTTTTAAAGGCTTGTAATTGAATACGAGTCTTAGAGTTCCTTGTTCAATTTTTGCATTTTTATTTATATAAAAAGTAGAGCATGACGAAAGACTTTTGGATTTTATGATATTCACTTTGAATAAGAGATCATCAATTTCTTTTTTGCAATAATCCAAAATCTCTTGATTCATCTAAATTGGACAAGCTTTAGTTGGAATTTGTTTTTCTGAAAAATCTTTTCCATATGGTAAGTCGACCATATGTTGCCTTCTTCTCCAAAATGCATTAGGCATTTTTGAACAAATTTGAGTTTGTATTTTATTTTCTAAAATGTTAATTTGGTTTTGAACAATTGGAGTGGCTAATTGTTGTTATATTCTGTTGAATGAAATTTCTTTAGAAAGAGTTTATTTGATTTTTTTTATTTTTGACAATATTGAAGTTTTTGAAAGTGGGGTTTTAATAAATTTGAAACTAATCTTTTATTCTGGACTTTCTGTTTCTATCCTTTCACCAAATACCAAAAATTGCATGATTTGCTAAATGAAAGGAAGACCTAAGATAATTTTGCTAGTCATATCTTTTACGAATAGCAAATCTATTTTACTTTTGTAAGAATCATTTTCAAACAACATTTGAAACTTTAAAATTGATATGAAGCTGAAATCCATTAACAAATCTAAGACATTCTTTATTTATTTCAAAATATTTTGTTTATATTAATGCCTATTGAATACAATGAAGATTAGCACCTATATCAAACAAGGCTATTGATGTGATCTCCCCTAGAGATGCCTTTGGATCTATCCCTAGTTCAACAAATTTAGCACCAAAATTAGACTCCGCAAAGAGTAATCTCTTTGCTAGGTCTCAAGTTCTATCAAGAATCTTAGGAAAGGAAGCTCTCAAGAAGAAGCAATCTTCAATTTCTCTAGTTCATCAAATCTAAACTTTCAGGGAAACAAGCCTTCCCTAAAAGCCATCACTAAACCATAATGGGCTGAACAAACAATGCAACAAGCATAACAAAAATACTAAACAAGTTAGCCAAAATAAAAAGCCTAAGCTATTACAAAAAGTCCAAACACAAAGCCATTCCTATGGAGAGTAAAAACATTGGTTTCAATTTAGCCCCTATGTTAACCTTCAAAACTATGTTGTTTCACTAAGTTTAAAGGTTGAAATTGTTAGGTGAGACCTTAGGGACCTCTAGGCTTTGGCTTGACCTCATTTGACCCCTTGAAGCAATAGTTATGACCTAATCATTGCAGTAAGGTCAATATAGAAGAAAAACACTAGGCAACTTCATGGTAAATTTAAAGACTCTAAATGGTATAACTAGGCTCTGGCCTCAGCATGAAAGTTGTAGAGGTTTCTCTTTACTTTTCAACCATATAAAGATCAGCCCAATCTAACATTTGGAGCTCAAGTTATAGCCCAAAACCTAAAATAGTGTCAAAACCCCAACTTCAAGCAATTGATTCGATTAAGCTCCAAATCATGACTAAATCACAAAATAAGGCCAATACACTAAATTAAACTTGATGACCATCCTAAGAAGTAGAGTATGAGAGGAAATAAATGGGAAATATTTTGCTCATCGAAGAGCTCTTAATACCCCCTTAAGTGATCCCTTAAATTTTCATCATTCCCCTTCTTTTCGAAAGGATTCAACCTCAAATCTTTAAGTCTCACTGGAAAAGAAGATAGATTAGAAACATGAAAACAAGCATTAACATCAAAGGACACATGTATTCTCTAAAATATCCTTTTGCCATAAGCTCTTTATTAACATCAAATTTTGGTAATGATCCAAACTCCAGCCAACAGGGGGATTCTTCGGGATCTCTGACCTTTATCTGGTTCAAATATAGCAGAACAGAAAAACAATCAAAGGAGAAGAAGGGAAGAGTGGAGAAGGAAGTGCAAGGTTTAACATGGTTCGGCCAAATCCGAATATCATCGGACCCTACGTCCACGATAACGTGTTATTGATACAGTATTTTTATAATGTTACAATGTTCGATCTCTATTTTTACAGAGTTTCGATATGGAATTGTCAGTCATCCTTTATAGAGGGGCTCCTTCCTCATATTTATAGAGGAAGTAGGTTACAATGGTAATTACAAATGTAGTAAATCTATTACATCAGCATTTAATGTACAAGATAAAATATACAGACTAAATCTCTACTTTTGGCTACTGCAGGTTGTCTTCTGTAGGTGGGACCCTATTTGTCCATTAGGGTAAGACATGATTTAGTCTTCTGTCGAGCCTTCAGGTCATAGGTTATATGTCATCAGCTAGGTCACTTGCCCATTTGTGAGTAATGAAGCTAAGGTTGAGCTCGCTTAGCAGCCCACGAGCTCGAGCTACGGAGATCACTTCACGAAGTGACCTGAGGTCATAGCGACCTGATCATTTCCTTGAGCTAATTCCTTTGCCATTTCTGAACTACTCGAGGGTTTGTCCAGGACTAAATTTCACATACAACATTAGCCCCCCAACTCTCAACTCACTTTTAGCGGGCTGGGAGTTGAAAACTCTTTGATTCTAGATTAGTCAAAGTCTTTTCCCATGGCTATCATTTATGATAGCATGTGTCCAACGGCCATTGCTGAGTCAACTTAGCTCTTTTCGAGGCCATAAATGGTGACAGTTGGGGAAATGGTTCCAGATCTTTCAGTAAAGGTGGTCCCGATTCTATATAAGGAGGAGACAATCCCTTTTGAGTTTTGTGCTCAAGCAAATCATGGAGTCTTCCGATGAACCACCATTTTTAGCATTCTGGCCTTCCTTAGAGGCATGTATGGTGTGCTGCATGGGTAACTCAGAGAACTCATCTCCCTCGGTAACATGGAAGCATCTCATATGGATCCCACATTACATCCTCTCGGCTCTACCACGAGGGATTTACTCGGCTGGCCAAGCTCCCAGGGCTTCCTGGATAGCTTCTTTCAGGAGGAGCAGGTGGTCAGAGATGAAGGGATGCAATACTACAGCTGATTGTGCATTGGAAGAAGAAAGTTGCAGTGTGTGGTCCCTAATAAGCTAAACTACGGCCTTTCATGGCCGATCCTTCTTCTTAGTCATAGGCTTTTCCTTTTGTATTTTGCTTAGTCTATCTTCAAAACTTTCTGATGTAAATCTACCTCGTTGAGGTCTTTTAATGAATAAAAATTTCTTTTCTACAATTTTTGTTTGTTTTTGTTTTCTTTTGCAAACACGTCAGTTTAAACCATCTGTGCGACTTTAGCATTGTCAGAAGATAGCATGAGTTGTGAACTGGAGCATCATTGTGCTTGGACCGATCCTGTGGCCAAATGAATAAATGCATTAGTGCGAAAATCATTAAGTAACAAAGTAAGTTTGCATGAGAGTTGTGAAATTAACGAGTTAACGATCTCACGCTTGGGTTGATCTCGTGGCCAAATAGGTAATAAAACATGTTCGCATGAAAGCTGCGAGATGATTAGGCTCACATGGAAGCTGTGAGATTCAACGATTCTATTGCCTTGGGCAAATAGTTGATTCATCAATTTTGTACACTTCAAGGATCACGGAGTCATGCTAGCGTTGAGTGTTTAAGAGTGCCTCATACCTCAGCGAGCACACAGCCGTGCTGGCATAAGTGAGTGTTTTTTAGTGTCTCCACACCTCAGTAAGCATGTAGCCACGCTGGCATAAGTGAGTGTTTTTTAGTGTCTCCACGCTTCAGTGAGCCCATAGCTACGCTGCTAAACAAGTTTATTTTGAGCATCTCCACTCCTTAATGAGCCCGAAGCTACACTGGCTAAATGAGTTTGTTTTGAGTGTCTCCATGCCTCAGCGAGCACATAGTAATGTTAGCTAAATGAGTTTATTTTGAGCGTCTCCACGCCTCAACGAGCCCAGAGCTACGCTAGCAAAATGAGTTTATTTTAAGTGTCTCCACGCCTCAGCGAGCCCGCAGCTATGCTAGCTAAATGAGTTTATTTTGAGCATCTCCACACCTCAATGAACTCATAGCTCAATTGGTTAAATGAGTTTGTTTTGAGCATCTCCACACCTCAGCAAACCGACAGCTTAACTGGTTAAGTGAGTTTGTTTTGAACGATGCCTCAACAAGCTCGTAGCTTAACTGGTTAAGTGTTCATCAATTCTTCTTTAAAATGAGCTCCGGAGGGCTCCAATTGGATCAAGGATCACAGTTGTAATGAAGTATGAAGTCTTTGATAAGATTTGAGGTAGGTTAACCGAATGTGAGCTATGGATGTTGCTAGCACTCAGAAGCAGAGAGGGCAAAGTGAATGACATTAAATCAATCAGCAAATAACTTTTAGCAGAATTAAGGAAATGACAATTACATTCACTTTGAAATTTGAAATACAACATCAAAATACAACTCGGACCGAGCTCCCTAGCTCTTGGTTGGTATTGCGCTGAGAAGGCTTAGGCAGCTGCCTTGAGGGCTATACCACGTACTCCCTTAGATGCCATTTTCTTATCAAGTCCTCAATTGCCTCCTTGAGGGCTCGACAATTTGTTGTGTTGTGACTAGCCTCATTATGATAGGCACAAAACTCTTCTAGATTTCTCCATCTGTAAGGGATTTTTGAGGGTGGGGGCACCCCGAAATCTTCCCTGTCCTTTTCTATCATGAAGATCCTATCCTGGGAATCTGATAGAATACTATATTGTTCATAACGGTCTAAGTGTTGAGGCCATTCATCCTTGGGCCTCTTGGACTTCTTGGTCGTCCGCTTGGAGGAGTGGTCACCTCGGTACACGTCGTGCCTCATCTTACCGCAAGATGAGCTAACTTTTTCGTCTTTCTTGTCGGACCTTTCCAAGCCAAAGGTCTCTTCCCACTTTGTCTACTTGGCAGCCCGTTCATAGAACTTGGTGAGGTCTTTGACCAGGGACTTATATAGGCTTTTGTATAGTTTTCCATCTTTACGGAGTCCCACAGAGATGATGGCCTGTATGGTTTCTTTAGACGGATTCTCCACCGAATTTGCCTCGAGCCTAAATCTAGTGATATAGTCCTTTAGTGACACCTATTTACACTGAAAGACCATGGTGAGGTGGCAAGGGGGCACCAGTTGTTTCTTCAAAGCTCGATACTGACTAATAAATTTCTACCAGTAGTCTTCCCAATTGCTAATTAGGCGAGTTAGGAGGCTTTTAAATCAAGATTGAGGCACACCTCCCAAGGTGGCTGGAAACACCCAGCACTTGCCAAGGGGTCAGTTGTCTGCAAGTTGATCTGAACATTGAATGTGTCCAGGTGATCATATGGGTCAGAATCCTAATTATACAATGGGATCGTAGAGACCCTAAGCTTGAGTCAGAGAGTTCGAGCTTTGATCTCCTTGGAGAGTGGCAACCATTCCTCATAGTGAGCTCGATCACTCAGAGTTCGGAGGCACTCCTCTAACTGAGCCATCTTCTGAAACAGTTCTCCAACTAACAGGTCTCGTACCCCAGAGTGTTGGCTGGGCAATTGCTGGGTGCTCTGGTCTCCATTGTCTCAGGGATTGCAACCTGGGGTCTGCTCTCGTGAGTAATGAGCCTAAATATTAGTTTGGTTAGGATCACTCGGATGTTAGGTTTGCTATTGTTGGAGAGCATTCATAGGTGTTGAAGTTTCAGCTTGTCTCTGCTCGCCTTGCGCTAACAATGTGATTGCTTTAGTCAGTTCTCCCATCATGTGCTCAAGTTTCTCTTGACGCTGGAGCCAGGTTTATGGTCCATTGATGCTGTTAGTGGTGAGAATCGGCTGTACCAAATTGGTTGGAGGGACACCAATAGTTTCTCTGATGATGGAAGCAGTAGATGAGTCTGTTGTCAATACATGACCATCCAGAGTATGGCGTTGCATGCTTGAGGCTCTAGTGGCTCTTCCTTTGGCCATTACAATAGGAAATGAACAAGAATAGGTGAGATCTCCACAAATGGTGCCAAAATGTTGACGTTAGATTTTGGTAATGATCCAAACTTCAGCCAACGGGGGGATTCTTTGGGATCTCTGACCTTTATCCTGTTCAAATATAATGGAACAAAAAAATAATCAAAGGAGAAGAAGCAAAGAGTAGAGAAGGAGGCATAAGGTTTAATATGGTTCAGCCAAATCCGAATATCACCGGACCCTACGTCCATGGTAACGTGTTATTGATCAGTATTTCTACAATGTTACAATGTTTGATCTCTGTTTTGGCAGAGTTTCGGTATGGAATCGATAGTCGTCCTTCATAGAGGGGCTCCTTCCTCATATTTATAGAGGAAGGAGGTTACAATGGTAATTACATATGCAGTAAATCTATTACATCAGCATTTAATTTATAAGATAGAATATACAGACTAAAATCTCTACTTTTGGCTACTGAATGCCATCTTCTGTAGGTGGGACCCCATTGTCTGTTGGGGCAAGACATGATTTAGCCTTATGTTGACCCTTCAGGTCACAGGTTTTGCTTTATCAGCTAAGTCACTTGTTTATTTATGAGTAATGGAGCTGAGGCCGAGCTCGCTTAGCAGCCTACGAGCTCAAGTTGCAGAGATCACTTTGCGAAGTGACCTGAGGTCGTAGTGACCTGATCATTTCCTTGGGCTAGTTCTTTCATCATTTCTGAGCTGCTCAAGGGTCCGTCCAAGATGGAATTTCACATGCAACACTCTTCAACTTGTCTAATGCTGGCTGATTGGGTTTCGGAACTCCAAGAATTAAGTCAATTTGGTGTTCTGGTCCTCTTAATGGTGGCAAACCATGAGGCATTTCTTTAGGAAATACATCTTGAAATTCCTATAAAATCGACTCAATAACACTAGGTAAAGCATTAGTATTATGATTATCATTCAAAACAACACCCTTATTTTAGCCTTGCTACCATATATTCTTCAGTTTTGATATTGAAAAATAATTTTATTTGATGTCACAATGTAACTATGTGTTTCTAGTGGTTGTTCATTTTACAAGTGCAAGTTGATTAAGTAACATTCAAGATATCAAGGGATCCAATAATACTTTTAGTGTCTTTTTATTGATTTTCTTTTTAGGATCTTTTGTTAGTGTGGTCTAATTAGGTTTGACCTAAGTAAATTTCTAAAAATAGCTAAATTGAGGTAGAAATAAGTTAAATGAAATGAAATGAAAACAAATATTTTCTAACTATGTTTTCAAATGGCTCTTCAAAAGTTGAGTTTTTATAAAGAAAAAAAAAACTATTTTTAATGTTTGAATCAATTCATATTGAAAAACTTGTGAAATCTACTTAAATCGCTTAGGTAATCCATTCATGAAGAAAAGCTTTTCAAAATGCTTTTACTAAAACATTAGAAAATAGTTTTGAGTTGATTAGGCAATCAATTCATGATCTTTTTACATAGAAGAGTAAATTGATTCATGCATCAATTCAGTCATGGACTTCTTCATGATCTTCATAAGCAAATTGATTCACTAATCAATTAATTAGTTGATAACAGCTACAAATTGATTGATGACTTAAAAGTTAGTTAACTAATTTAATTCTACCTCTCTGAGGGTTCCATATAAAGATATGATAAAATTGGATCTTACGCTTATCCCTTTAAGGGAATTTATATACACTTTTGAATATTATGAATTCTTATTTGAATTTAATAATAATGTGATTTATAACTTTATATCAAAAGGCATAGTAGAAAATTAAGTAGTAAATGTATTAAATGTAGATTGATAATTATGTAGCAAGAATGTAAATATAGGAGTAGAAAGATAGAGATTAAAGACATAGGTTTTTAAAATGGTTAAATGTATTAAATGTAGATTGATAATTATGTAGCAAGAATGTAAATATAGGAATAGAAAGATAGAGATTAAAGACATAGGTTTTTAAAATAGTTCAACTTGAATTGAAATCAAAATTCATGTCTACTCCATTTGATAATCTTCAACCAAATTATCACTTTTATTACAAAACCATTAGGATTAAAACAGACTCCTAAACTACCAGTTTAAAGACAGGATTTACAAAAGGTTTCTTGCTAACCTAAAACAACTACAAGAATTTCAATAAGCTCTTGCTAACCTAAACAAGATTCCTATCAACCTAGAAATCTCAAAAACAGAAGATCAGGATAGGTAGGAAATACAATATCAAAAGTTTGAGATGAAATCTCAAATAGCTATTGTGAATTCTATGGAGATTGATTCAAAATCCTTGATTGACTGAGAAATATAGTGATGTAAAAGTCAATCTTGTTTTGCTTTGTTGTCTCAAAGATTTTCACACTTGAAGAGAAGAGAAAGATATGAAAATTTGATAAAAATTGAATATGGTTAGGAGTTTTATAATTGCTTTAAGAAACTATAATAGAATAACTAACTTCTAGTTTGTGAATTGATTTATGAATCAATTTAGAGAGTTTAAAACTAATGAATTGATTTGGAAATCAAATCATAGCCTTCTAAAGTCAGGTTTTGAATTGATTCAGGTCAAAATCCTAACCTTCGATAAAAAAAAATTCAAAACTTTTCTTCATGAATGAATTGATGAATTGATTCTAGTTTATTTTTTTACAAGTTCTTCAGGGAATTAATTCTTGAATTGATTTGCAAGATAAAAAATGGTTTTACAATATCTGTACTTGTGAAAAAAATCATTTAAAGGCTTTGTTTGAAAAAAAAAATTATTTTAGTTTTTCTTCAAGTGATTTATATCTACCTTATTATATTAAATATATGAAAATATTTGTTTGAATCAAATTTGATTTCTATTCACTTACAAAAGATCCTATAGAAATAAAATAATTGCTAAACCTAATTTTGGATCTCTTGAATCACATATTTTAAACCTACAAAATAAATTAAAACACTAAAATACATTGTCAAATAGTAATATAAACTAAAATTGTTTTCTAGCATTAAAACCAAGGAAAATGTATAGCTAAGGTAACCTAAGCTAACATCCTCCAAATCACATTTGATTAACAATCTTGGATCAATCCTATGAAGATCACATAGCAAGTTAATTGAGATTTCAATCTCAATTGTTGTTATTGTATTTATTACCATACTTCTTGATAACCTTTTACATTTCTAGGTTGATAGGAATTTGGTTATTTAATTTTTGTGATTTCTAGGCTAATAGGAATTAAAGATACAAAGGAAGAGGTTGATCTTCCTTTTGCATCTTCCTTAGTTGTGAGGTTGATTACAGATAGTTAAAGATTGTAAAGAATTGTTAGAATATCTCTAGGTTATAAGGTTAATCATTGTCTATATAAGATAAAGGAATTGTTGTGTCTAGGTTAACAAGAGCCCAATAGGCAAGAGCCTTGTCAACATCTTGTGTAAACTAGTGTGCAGGAGCCCAGTCAATTCTTATGTTTGATAGTTAATAAAAGTGACTATTTGGTTGAGGATTGTCCAATGGATGTAGACTTAAATTGTGGTTTCAATTAAAGTTGAAACACTTTAAAAATAGGTGTTCCTATTTACTCTTTACTACATTTTGCACATTTAATTTCTATTACACACAAGATTTTTGGTTTATTATTTTTTAAACTTTTATATACCATTCCATTGCATTTCTAAATTTTGCAATAATGAACTTATTGCAATCCTATTTAATTACTGAACTGGTTCAAATTGATCAATTTGTTAATAAAATCTAATGGAGTTTTTTTGATAAATCTTGTAAAACAAGAATCAAATCTCAAAGTGAAAAAAGTATATATATTTTATATTTATAAAAAGGGCAAGATCTTATATTTTTTGAGACCTATAGTTGGTATCAGAGCTTTGGCTCTTGATACTTTTTATTTTCTAAAGAGAATGGATTCTAGCTTTATATTGTTGCCTGAATGTCCGCCCTTGAACAAGCCACTTGCTTTTAATAGACATTACTATACCTATTGGAAATAAAAAACCAGAGACTTTATTGAAGTTGCTAATATAGACATGTGGGAAATTGTTGAAGAAGGTTATGAACCTCTAAAAACATTGATTAATAGTATTTCACAACCAAAGCCAAAGTCCCTTTGGAATGAAGAGGAAAGGAAGAGACACTACCTTGCCTCTAAAGTTAAATGGATTATTTCAAATTCAATTTCCCTTAAAGAATATGAAAATATTTCTAACTATAGCACTACTAAACAAATTTGGGACACTTTAGAAGTAGCACATGTAAGAACTACATAGGTTAAGGCATCTAAAGTGCATGTTTTAATTTCTAGGTATCAAATGTTTAGGATGCAAGAGGGTGAATTAATTAGAGACCTCATCCAAAGGTTCACTATTATCACTAATCGTTTGATGTTGCTGGGAAGAACATTTGACAATTCAAATGTAGTGCACAAAATTTTGAGATCTCTTACTGAAGAATGGTAACCAAAAGTGATAGCCATAAAGGAACAACTTAAGATGGAGATGTCAACAATTTAGAAGCTCTGTAGGAATTTAGAAAAGCATGAGCTAGAGCTTAAGAGGTATATGAAAAATGGTGTCGGTAAGAGGAAAAAAACATTGGCACTGAAGGCTACAAAGAAAGTTGAATTTGATGAAGACAAATTAGATAGTAGTGAAAGTGAAGATGAAAAAAGTGATATACTCTAATTTAGCAAGAAACAATTAAGATTACTTAAAGAAAATAGGAATAAAGGAAAAAGGAAAGTAGATCAACTAAGAAGGAACCCAAATAAAAGTGAATATCAGTCAACCTACTTTGAATGCAAAATGATTGGATGGTTTGACCCAGATTGTCCTGTATACTTAAAGAAATAGTAGGAAAAGGGAAGAAAGAAAAGGAAGACATCCCATAAGAAAGGCAACCTAGCTATTTGGGATGATGAATAAGCTGATTCTTCAAAAGAAGAATAAATAGAGGAAGAAGCACGCCGCTCTCTCATGGCCAAACTTGATAAAGATGATGACGTATTTAGAAACCAATCTCTCTTTTATAGAGACGAGCTTAATTTTATTAATTATGATAGTGATGATGATGCAACTGATGATGAGATTGATGATATGTGCATTAAACTCTATGATACATTAGTAAAAACTAAGAATGACTTAAAGCATGAAAACAAAGAGAAAGAAAGTTTGCTTAAGAGAATGAATCAACTGGAAAAAGAAAACCATAATTTAAACCTTTTTGGCTAGAAAAGCATTGAATGAAAATAAATGTTGTGATCAATGTGAAGTCTATAAATCTAAGATAGATAGATTGACTAAGGCTTTACAAGGATTTACAAATACCAAAATGAGGTTAAATGATATGCTAGAAAATCAAACTAGTTTCCAAAATAAAACTGGTTTAGGATATAGATAGCAAACCAGGATAAGAATAAAGAAAAGATCTAAGACTGCTAAGCCAAATAAAAAATATAGTCACATTGCATGCTTTTACTACAATCAAGAGGGACATCATATTAAGCACTGTCCTTATAGAAATGAAACATATCTACTGAAACCAACTAAAAAAATGGTATGGTTACCAAAAAGTTATCTTTATTTATTTACTAACCAAGATGGACCCAAGATACATAGGATACTACAAATGCAAGCATAATTTCATTATGAAGGTCTATGCAGGAGAAATAGAAGCAGCTCATGATTCTGGACACCAGTCACTCTCAGCACAAGATTAAGAAATGTTAAACCCCCTATTTTTAGTATATTTTTATACCTTATCTCTTATGTCTAATTGTTTTGTACATTACAAATAATGTTATATGTGAAATTTGGTTCACCCCAGTTGGACTCGCGAGTGGCCCAAGAACGACAAAGGGTCAGCTCAAAGAATGCTCAGATCGCTATGCCTTCACTTCGCATCACATAGTGACCCCTCCAGCTCGAGCTCATGCATGACAGAGTGAGCTCAACCTCGATTTTCCCATCTCAAGGATGGGCACGTTCCAAGACTAAACGACTTGGCTAAAAAAGTATGATTAGTGACCTGGGAGCTCGTTAGACTAAAGACCCATCCACACCTTGCCCAGCAGACACACGGGCCCACTTATTGAAAACAATGTGCAACTGTTAAATAGTAAGATTTTGTTTATCCATTTTGTCTTGTATAATAAATATTGATGTAATAGATTTACTACATATGAAATTACTATTGTAACCTCCTCTCCTCTATAAATATGAGAA
>JANHAO010003454.1:0-26116 GCA_026873985.1 Saraca asoca
GGACTCATTAATCATTTCAAGGCTTCTTGCTATGATTTAAGGCCAGAAATAGGATTAACAATTGAATGAATATTTAGTGATCAAGATTAGATTAATCTCAAGTTTAGTTGATTCCCTTGGACTGGTTGTTTGCTTGCTCTTGTTTACATTTCTACATTGTTGTTTGCTGTTAGAATAGCTAATGCCAATCCCCCTCCATTTTTATCTCTTAATCTAATTGCTATTATTAGAATGATCCAAGGGCTTGATCCGATGTTACCTTATGCTACAAGTAGTAGGGTAAATCGATTATAAATTTTCTAATTTTGATTGGATTTGGTAGCCATCAAGAATTTGGTGCCATTGCTGGGGATCATTTTGATTTTATTAACCTTATTAGATGTATATTTAAGTACTAACCCCTCACTAACACTTTGTTCTTTATCTATTTCTATTGTTTCCCCTGTTTCAGTCTTTTTTTTTTTCACTTGCAATAGCATATTCATGGCTGGGCCAACCTTGTTTGATTGAGCTGATTTTTGGTTGGTTGGTAGAAAGCATTATTTTAAGCAAGCTCATACTTTTCTATGAGGTCACCCTTATTTTTGCCAAATTCCATCATTTAGACCACTTTTTTAATTTTTAAAGATTTTTTATTTTATTTGTAGGCTTCCTTTGGGTGTAGTTTTCAAGTTATGGTGGTCCCATAATTTTTAAAAATGTGTAAATAGGGTAACTAGTGTTATTTTGAGTGATTTCTACCTTTGTTGTTGTGTTTTTGTGTTTTCAATTTTTTGTCACTTTTTTAGCAAATTTTGTGTAGTGTATGATCACTAGGTTTTATGCCTATCATAATCTTTTGGAACTAGATCCTGAGATAGAAAGAAATTTGAAATTGTTTAAAAAGACTGGGAGAAGATTAGTTTAGCAATTTGATAAATCTGGTTCTGCTAGCAATCCTGCACCTATGGCAAATAAAATGAATGATAGAACTCTAAAGGAATTGGCTACTCCTGATTTAGCATACCAGCCGTTATGTATTCAATATCCTAACCTTGATGCTGATTTTGAATTAAAGTGTAGTCTAATCCATTTGTTACCTAAGTTTCATGGACTTTCAGGTGAAGATCCCCACAAACACTTGAAGGAGTTCTAAATAGTGTGTTCCACCATGAAACCGCAAACAATTCTAGAAGAGCACATTAAGTTTAGAGCATTTCCATTCTCTCTTGCTGATGTAGCTAAGGATTGGCTCTATTATTTGCCATCTGGTTCTGTGACCTGTTGGAATGACATGAAGAGACTGTCCTTAGAGAAGTTCTTTCCAGCATCTAAAGCTGCTGCTATAAAGGACGACATATGTGGCATAAGGCAATTGTTAGGAGAAACTTTACATGAGTATTGGGAGAGATTTAAGAAGTTGTGCTCATGCTATCCACACCACCAAATAAGTGATCAGCTACTGATTCAATACTTCTATGAAGGGTTGCTTCTTATGGGTAGAAGCATGATTGATGTTGCAAATGGAGGAGCATTAGTTGATAAAACCCCAACTACTGCTAGAGATTTGCTAATATGGTTATCAATTCACAATAGTTTAGTACAAGGATTATTACTCGCATAAGAGGAGTGAATGAAGTTCAAATGTCCTCTGCTAACCAACAAAGGATGGAGCATAGGCTTGATGAGTTAACCTCCTTGGTGAGACAATTAGCAGTGAGACAACAATACCAGCAAGCAATTGCTCAAATACCTACCAAATTGTGTGGCATTTGTGCTTGTCCATCTCATCCCATAGATGATTGTCCTACACTTCAAGAGGATAATCCTAACGTCCAAGCTCATTCTGCTATTGTGGCAGGCATTTTTCTTGGTAGACCTCAATATTAGCAGTAACAACAATCCAGATATGACCCCACTCTAGTACCTATAATCCTAGTTGGAGGGATCATCCAAACTTTAGATACGGAAACCCTATAGCACAATAGCCATACCACCAGCCAAATAGACAACAGTAGTTTCAACATAATGCTAGACTAAGTAGGCAACCATACCAACAGCTAGTTATGCAGCAAATGCAATAGCCACATATGCAATAACAAGATCCAGTAGTTGCTAAACCTAAGTCAACATTAGAGGATTTGGTGAAGAAAATGGAAACTGATAACATTCAATTTCAATAGAGGATAGAAGCCACCATTTAGAACATGGAGACTCAAATTGGACAATTAGCTTCCTCATTGAGTCAGTTGCAACAACAAGGTTCTAGCCAACTTCCTTCCCAACATATGTTCTCTAACACATACCATTTTTTGTTCAGATATCTCTATATCAAATAATGTATGAGATCACAACATTTTTCCAAAGAATGTGGCATAACATATGCTAGTTTTCTCGTGAATAATTTATATTTTATACACAATTATAACTTCAAGGACGTTATCTAGGATAGTATACATATATCAAGCATATACATATTTAAGACTAACTTGATAAAGAGGTCAAAATATAATGTTTCAATAAATATGCTAAGATATGTAATATCCATGCCATTATAACAATTGTCTTTTAGGCATTCTATACTAACATTGAGTAGTCATTCAACATGTAAAAGACTAAGCAGCCCTTCGACACACAAAGGTCAAGTAGTCCCCTCGACACATAAATACTGAGTAATCCCTTGGCACTTCAAAGCCCAAGAAGTCTCTCGACTCTCAAAGCTTGAGTAGTCCCTTGACACTTCAAAGATCGAGTGGCTCCTTGGTATGGAAATAAACAAGTAGTCACTAGGCATGTAAAAAACCAAGCAGTCCCCTTGGCATTCAAAACTACATAACCCCTTGGGATGTAATAGGCTGAGCAATCCTCTAGGAACATAAAAACTAAGTAGTCTCTTGGCATTTCAAAGCCTAAGTGGTCCCTTAGCACTTAGAACCTGAGTGGTCCCTTGGCACTTCAATGATGAGTAACCTCTTAGCATGTAAACAATCAAGTAGTCACTTCAGATGTAAAAGATTGAGTAGTGCCTCGACACTTCAAAGACCGAATAGCCTTTCAACATGTAAACAATCGAGTAGTCAATTGACATGTAAAAGACCAAACAATCTCTTTGGCATGCAAAGACCAAGTAGTCACTCAACATGTAAAAGATCGAGTAGTCCTTTGGCATATCAAAGCCTGAGTAGTCCCTTGGCACTTTAAAGACCAAGTAGCCCCTTAGCACGTAAATGACCTAGTAATTGCTTGACATGTGAAAGACCCAATAATTCCCTTGGCATGTAAAGATTGATTAGTCCCTTAGCACTTCAAAGCTTGAGTAGTCCCTTAACATGCCACAACTGAGTAGTTGCTTAGCATGTAAAAAATCCAGCAATGCCTTTGGGATGCAAAGACCAAATACTTGCTTGGCATGTAAAATGAGCAAAATATATCTAGTACAAAACATAGAAACACTTAAAGAAAATTTCAAATGATTAGACATGAACAAGCTTCTTCAAAATATTCTCAAGTGATAAGTCCCTATCAATATTCGAAAAGTTGATCAACAATTTGGGGTTAAAGTATTTCACTTGCTTGATTGTCTGGTCGAAGTCAAATTGGTATATAAGGTAGCTAAGAACCTCAGCTATAAACACTTCCTCTTACAACATTGTCTTCTTGGCCTCAAAAGATTCCTTGTCTTCAACATGGCTTTTTCACTTAGCCTCAAGCTCTTGATCTCATTGAAGAAGTAGCTTGGCCAATTTTTTTTTTCAACCACAACTATATCTTTCTCCTTGGTCAACTCAAAAACACAATTAGTTAGACCCTGAATATTTTTATCTTGATCAACCAACTATGTAGACATCCACTTATTAGCTATACAAGGATATAAGAAGTTATCCTTAGTTGAATGATGATATATTGGTGTAGGGAGGCAAATGACATACCTCAAAATGAATGACTGTTAGACTATGGTTGGCTAACTAGCCTAAAAGTAGCAAATCATCAGAAGGTACCAATTTGCATGGCCACAATTGATTGACTGGGCCATGATGTGATCGATTGACTGGCTTAGTAGATAAGTGATTAGCCTAGGTTCATAGCTAGTAGACCATCTAAAGGACTCAGTTGAATGACCAGTCCATATCATTGCCAACAATCCTCATGCAAGCCAGTACACTCAATGGCATGCAAAAATGGTGTGATTATGCCATTAATTGGAAAGCAATAATCTTGCTCATGCCAATGAAGTGTCATGAACATGTGGATGCTCTCCATTTGCTTAAAAGTAGGATAAATGGCATGATTGACACCCTTATAAACCCTAAGTATCATTCTTACTCAATTCATTCTCACTACTCATATTGGAACTCTACTTTGGAAGCTAATTTGAGCCTTAGAGTGTGCTTGGTGGACACTTTCATCATGTACTACTAACCTTGTTCCCTATTCAAATCACTTAACCGCCATGCATAACCTATCGTTGTCAATCTGCTCTAGTTGAAGAGTCTTAGATCTTAAGCTCTATTCAAAATATGCATTTGATCTTCTTGAATGCTACCAAGAAGTCTTTCATTTTCCTTCTTGAATGGTAATTATATCATTAAAACTAATCCTATGATGGATAATAGATAGTGTCTCATAATAGATTTTTACCCTTTGTCTTCTATGAACATTTAAACATCAAAGAAATCCATAACTTTGATAATGTTACTCACATATCCCTATTTGTTTATTTTAAGTGTTAACTAGTTGAAAATTGTTAAGACTAACAAAGATGTTACTAAGCTACCTAAGCTAAAAGCTAGGGTGAGTCCAAGTGGAACCCATAGAGATTGATGATTTACTTCAATGAGTTTGTAGTGTGAAAAGGGGGATTGGATACTATCTAATTGGAATAGGAGTTTAATCAAACAATTTAAATGCATAGCAAACAAAAACAAAAATAGAAAGGAAAATCAAATGAGAAAGCTTCAATCTAAGGGACTATTATAACCAATTCTATGACTAATCCTTGACACAATTGTTTCATTCCTTTTTGACTACTTAGCCAAGAAACTAATTAAGTCTAACACCTAATTAATTCTTGCTAATTTCTTCCAAAATTGGCTAACCAAGCCTAGTATATAATTAACTCTTATTGCTAAATTAATTAAAGCCCAATACCTTAACCAATTTATTAATAATATTGAGATCTAAAAACACCATTTCTAATTAATCAATTTATCCTAGCAACAGACCAATCAATTACCCTCAATTTTCTAGGAAAATTGACTTACCCCTATAGCATATCAAAATGCTATTGCTACCCCACAACCAAATAGCCACAAACAACATTGCCTATGGAAATTCAACTAGTAGTAAATCACATTGAATAATTAATTAATTGGCAACCTTAATCAATCATCCAAAGCAATTATTAATATTAAAATAGAGAATCAAATTGGGAATAAATTGAAATCACAAGAAAGTCTTATAATTAACAAAAAAATTGGTGCAGAATTTCACCTAGATCAAAATGAAATTTAGTTACATATTAATGTAAAAATAAGAGGAAAGAAGAAACCTAATTGGGGATGGAGAATTGCCTTAGCAGAACTTCTCTCCTTCACCAAATTAGAGACAATCTAACAATTATTACAATTATGGCTCAGCTAAGTATTTATAAGCTTATTATACAACCTCTTGTTTGGGTTGCTAATTAGGGTTGGAAAAAGGCTTGATTAGATGTGGTTCCCTCATATAAATGTAACTTAGTCACTTAGGAGTCCAATGGCCTTGACCTTGTATAAAAACTCAATTCCTAGCACATGTTATAGACAAAAAACAGAGATAGCTTTCTAGAATAGTCTAATCCATAAAAAAATTTAGCACTTAAGTCTACATCCATGAAACTAATTGGGAATAGTGTAATTTGACCTCAACCTATTCATGAAAGTTATGGAAATGGATCTTAGATATCCTATGGGCTTAGGTTTGCAACAAAATGATGAGTGGAGCTCTATTTATGATGAAAATGTTGAAACTAGTTCTAGGTTACAAGGCAATTCTCTATTTTAGACTTTGTGCTTTATTTGACCTTTAAAATGGCTGAATTGGGCTTAGGAATCTGCACAAAACTTTTAGATCATTCTCTTAGCTTTCCAA
Organism: Saraca asoca; assembly: GCA_026873985.1. Classification (NCBI taxonomy): domain Eukaryota; kingdom Viridiplantae; phylum Streptophyta; class Magnoliopsida; order Fabales; family Fabaceae; genus Saraca; species Saraca asoca. The sequence goes on from JANHAO010003454.1 coordinate 6,109, forward strand.
TTACATAAGAATCACTAAAAACCAAAGTCAGAAACTCAAGATACACCTAAAATCCTGAAATAGTGTAAATTTACCAAATAAATTCAGTTAAGCAAAAAAATTGAGCAAGCCATAAAATCAATTATAAGTATCCAATTATGCACTCAAACATTACAAAGAGACTAAGTATAAATGAATATAAAATATGTATAAATTGTGTTCATCAGATTCCCCCATACTTAGCATTTATGCATCCTTGAGTGAGACTACAAAAGAACTAGACTTGAAACAAAGGCTCAAACTCTAAACATTTTCAACAATGATGAGAATGCAAAACCAAAAGTAAGGAAACAACCAAAATTTGAAGGGCCATAGCATCTCATTCTTGACAAACCAAAACTCAAATCCAACTAGCAAAGCAATTTCATTCAAAAGGAAAGTAGATCAACTTGATAGACGTTCATAAGGTAAGCTCTCCATGCAACTCTTTGTGTTTGAGATGGGAAAGTGTTACACTTAATTTTAATCCATGAGAATGCACCACCATAAGCTTGCTTATCATCTAATCTCTACTACTCAAATCATACGCAAAGCAAAATCAAAAGGATTTCACAAAGGTTGTAATGTGGCCAAGGGAAAAGGGGAGGAAAGGAATGATAAGGATATCAAAGTGCAAAACTAAGGAGACTAATAGAGCATTGTGACATAGATCTAAATAGGCAAAGGAGCAATTGAAATCGGAATCTATATCACAAAATTTTCACATTTATACTTCACTTTTTCTTTTTCCTTTTCTTCATTTTTTCACTCTCTTTTATTTTGAGATCTTTCTATTTTGGATTTTTTGTTCAAATTTAATATTTTTTTTCTCTTGCTTTCTTTTTCTTGAATTGCATTCAACTCTTTTTTTTTTCATTTGTTTGTTTTGTTTCTTCTTTTCTTTTCTTGACTATTAAAATGAATCATAATTGTCTTTTCGCTAAACAATTAGCACTCCTTTACACTTGTTCATAAATCCATCCTACTAATGAATTAAATAATTTACTAGTCCCTAAGGTCAAGAAAATGTAATGACATCCAAGGCTTAAATTTCTTATGGGCTACACAATAAGAAAAAGGTCAATTGAACTCAAAGAGGCCCAACAATGGTATATTGTAAGGCAGGCTTATAGGGCAAAAATAGCTTAACCAAAGAATGCCTTAATCATATTCATGCATACATGTACCAATGTAATCTCAAAAAGATTCAAAACTAGTTCTAAAACAACAATTTTATGAAATGAAATCACACATAAGAGAGAAAGGAACTTGATAAAAATGATCAAGATTAGCTCAAAATCTCATAGGCTATATGACTACAAAAATCAATTAGTAGACATTTCAACTTTCATCACAATGCTAATCAAATTCAAGAATCAAGAGCCAAGACAATTTATCCAATCTTGCTATACAACCATCAAAATTAATTGCAACCTACTCAAGGCCTAAACAAACTCATTATCAATGAAAAGAACTAAGAATCATAATTTTTTTTTAAAATTTTTTTCCTTTCACATAAACAAACCAAAACAAAGTAAAATGCAAAATAAAGCAAATCTGAAATCTCCCCCCAACACTTAAATTTTACATTTTCCTCAATGTAAGTACAAAATTATCAACAAATCACGAACATATAAAATAAAAAAGGTAGAGAAAGAGAGCAAAATGCTTAGGTTACCTCCCAAGAAGCATGCTTATTTAATTCCATTGGCTCCATGGTCCATTAGTTCTTTTTCTCAACCAGTATCATTTGCATAACCTAGCTTGAGCCTATGCCAATTAACCTTGAGCACCTTGCTAGCTACTAAATTTTTGATCTCTACTTCACCATAACAAAATACATTAATAACAACAAAGGGTCTAATCTAATGGGAATGCTACTTATCGGGCCTCAATTGGAATCTTGAATTGTAAATTAAAACTTTCTTCCTAATTAGGAATTGTTTCTTAGCAATCCTCTTATCATGAAATGCCTTCGTTTTTTCTTTGTTGATGCATGAATTCTCATGGGCCTTAAGTTGAACCTCCTCTAATTCATACAATTGCAAGTTCCTTTGCTCACTAGCTTCATTCATCCTTGTGTTGCAACTCTTCATTGCCCAAAATGTCCTATGATATATCTCCACAAGAAGGTGTCATGCTTTGACAAAAACAAGCTTGTAAGGAGGCATCACAATAGGTGTCTTCTATGTTATTCTATAGGCCATAAATGCATCATCCAATTTCAGGCTCCAATCTTTTACTTGGATTCACTATTTTCTCTAAGATGGACTTAATTTCTCTATTGGATATTTTGGCTTGTCCATTTGTTTTAGGGTGATAAGGTGTAGAAGTCTTGTGCAAAACTCCATATTTCCTCAACAATGTCTTAATTATTCTATTGTAGAAATGGGTCCCTTGATCACTCACCAAAGCTTTAGGAATTCTAAAGTTATTGAAAATATTAGACTTACCAAAACCTACACAACCTTAGAATCATTAGTCCTAATGGCTTTTTCTTCCAGCAACTTTGAAACATAATCCATAGCGAGCAAAATATAAAGGAAACCACTAGATGGAAGGAATGGTCCCTTCAAATCAATGCCCTACACATAAAAAATGTCACACAAAAAAATAGGGGCTTGCATCATTTTATTTCTACGAATCAAACTACTAGTTCTTTGACATTGTTCATAACATTTGCAAACATATAGTAACTAAATCATTTACCAAATCAACATACTAAGGAACATTACATTGGAGCTTGAAAAGCTACTCATCAAGGAAAGAATCATGTAGTGGCATGGAATCCTCCTCTCTTATCAACCTATTCAAGTGATCTATTACAAGGTTTTTAACTCCTTTCTTATCCTTAATCTAAAGATCAAACTCTTGTAATAGTAGGATTCATCTTCTCAGTCTTGCCTTTGTATCTCTCTTAGAGAGCAAATATTTCAAGTTGCATGGTCAAAAAATATGATAACTTTAAATCCAAGCAAATAAGAATGAAATTTGTCTAAGGCACACATTACACCTAAAAGCTCTTTTTTTGTTGAGGAGTAACTAATTAGGCTGGATCAAGAGTTCTAGAAGCATAATGAATCACATGACCTTGCTTGCCAACCTTGATGCCCCAAAATTGGTCCTAAGGCATAATTGCTTGCATCACACATGATCTTAAAAGGAAAATCCCAATTGGGAGGCTGAATGATGGGAGTAGATCTTAATACAGCCTTCAACTTGTTAAAAGCCTCCTCACATGCCTGGCTAAAATCAAATGGAACTTCCTTTTGCAACAATTTAGACAAGAGCAATACTATCTTGGAGAAATCTTGATAAACTTACGGTAAAAACTTGCATGGCTAACAAAGGAACACACTTCCTATACACATGTGGGGTAGGGTAAGCTGAAAATCAACTCAACTTTTGCCTTATCAACCTTAATGCCTCTACTTGACACCACATGTTCTAAAACTATCCCTTGCTTAACCGTAAAATGACATTTCTCAAAATTTAGAATTGAGTTTCTCTGTATGCAATGCCTAAGCATATGTTCCATCCATGAAAACCTCTATGCAATGCTCTAAAAAATCTAAAAATGCATACCATGCACCTTTGAAATGTGGCAAAAGCATTAGAAAATCCAAAAGGCATCCTTATGTATGCAAATGTTTCAAAAGGGCAAATGAAGATGGTCTTCTCTTTGTCTTTTAGTGCAATCATAGTCTGAAAGTATCCTGTGTTCCTATCTAGGAAGCAATAACGGGATTCACTAGCTATCTATTCAAGCATCTGATTAATGAAGCATAAAGGGTAGTGGTCTTTTCTGGTTGATGCATTTAATTTGTGATAATCAATGCATACACACCAACCATTTTGAATTCTTGTTGAGATAAGCTAATCATCTTGATTTTTCACCATAGTAATCCCTAATTTCTTTATTACTACTTGACCAAGCTAACTTATTTGCTATCTAAAGTTGGGTAAATGATTCAAGCATCTAAAAGTTTTAGGATCTCTTTCTTAACCACATCCCCTGTATGGGGGTTTAATCTTCTTTGAAGCCATCTGGTTGGTTTGAAATTCTCTTCTAATAGAATTCTATGCATGCATATGGAAGGGGTGATGCCTTTAATGTATACTACAGTCCACTATATTACTAAGTTGTGATCCTTAAGCATTCTGATCAATTTTTTCTCTTGTTCTATAGTCAGATTCTTAGTTATGATGACTAAAAATGCAACTCATTCTCCCAAGTATGCATACTTTAGGTGGTTTGTAATGGTTTTAATTCTAAAACTAGTACTTAGACCATTAAAGGTAGCAACTTGGTTGTGGGAAGAGGTAAGGGTTGTAACTCTGTAATTTCATATTTCATCTCTGTTATGGGTAAAAATCAGCTTTGAAGAATGAGACAAGCATGAGCCCAGTAGAGGCTAAGTTACCCAGCTCACTGAAGACGCCCAGCGAGTACCACCTCGCTCATCATTGAGAAGCAACATAATAAGGTCATCATGAGGTCGACTCGTTAAATAGCTGACCATCCTGCTCGAACTCGTTATGCTATAGAGACAACACTGAGCTCACTAAGCGATTCGCCACAGTGACCCCAAATTGAGAATTTCCACTCAGGAGGATGGTCATCTTGCTCAAAAAGTGAGACCATGAGACAGACACATGTACGTCAGCTTGCAACCGACAAGAGGGGCCCACCCCATAGAAAGAAGCCTATAACAACCGAATTGTAGGAGTTTTATTGTCTTTCACATTTATTTTTTAATGTAACACAATTGTAGCTTGTAATCATTATATGTAACTGTTCCTTCCTCTATAAATAGGAATACATTGTTAGAAGAGGGGGGGGGGGGAGGTCAAAAAACTTGTAAGCAAAAGCTCTATAAAAATATCCTTCCATATATTAATAAAAAGCTCTGCCATGAACATAGGGTCCAGTACCACCCAGATTTTTTTGAACCACGTTAAAAGATTGTGCACACCTTCGTCTTTCTTCCTCTTCACCATCTTCATCATCCTCCATTCTGCACATCCTTCAAACCAGAAAATAGCTTGGGGTTCAAGAACTACACACCTATTGGCAGGAATTTGGCAGAACCAAATTTCATCATTAACATTTTGGCGTTAGAAGGAGGGCCCATCTATTTTTTGCATTTGTTTCCCTGGAACATCCATTTCTGCAATAACAATGGTAAGAGGAAGAATCACTTAGGGTTCAACCGCTCCAATTTTTCAACTAGTGGATGCTCCTGTTGTAGGGGCTCATTAACATTCCACAGCTGCCCCTGGGACTGAAGAAGTGCAAATGCCCGACCAGCTCCAACTAGCCCTAAAAAATATGATAAGAGAGTTAGCTAAAACTATTAAAGCATTGGCACAGGTGCAAGCCCATAGTGCACAAAGACAAGAAGAAATCATGGCACAACTCTAGTAGTTCCATAGAGAAGCTCAGAAGGAAAACCATGAAAATTATGATAGTCAACGACTGGAGGGCTCGCGACGAGTAGAAAGGTTAACCCTTCAGCCCAAAATACAGAGCCTGATAATGGAGGAAGTCCTCCAAAGGCTTAAACGGCTAGAAGAAGGCCCAATGCCTCAAAGCAATCAACCTCGCTATAAGGAAAGCTTATCATTTTCTGTGGAGATCGAGATGCAGCCTCTACCATAAAAACTTAAAGTGCCTACGATCCCTCTATATGACGGGAATAGCGACCTGAGCGACCACCTAGATGCATTCAATATCCAGATGGATCTTCAAACAATTGACCCTCTGGTGAAATGCTGTGTCTTTCCAGCCATATTAGGAGGAATACCTCGGGCATGGTTTAGAAACCTCCCAGCTCATGCCTCATTGCTATTTCGCAATGATCTTTTAGTGCAAGAATGAATCGTTGAAAGATGATATAGCCAGATTTAGGCATGAAGCCAATTCCATGGAAAACCCTTTGAAAGGAAGTATCCTAACGGCCATCTCGGTAGGACTTCGTAAAGATAGAAAGCTATATAGAAGCCTCTATAAGTCCCCAGCTCGAGACCTCGTCGAATTCTATGAGCGAGCTGCTAAACAAATAAGATGGGAAGAAACCTTTGGAATGGAGGAACCCAGATAGAAAGTGAACGCCAGTGGTCCTATGCAACCAAAATGAGGAATGGTAAAAGTCACAGTCACAACCCCACTCCTCAGCTCACAAAGAAAGCAAAGCCCCAACGACCTTGAGGTCACTTTGAAAGTTACAGCGTCCTGTCAGATACATAGGATAAAATTTTTATCACAAAAAAGCACAACGAAGACTTTGGAAGGCCCAGACCAATAAGAGTGCACACCAAGTCCAGAGATCCAAGTGGATTTTGCACCTATCACAATGAGGCTGGACACACCACCTCAAAATTTTAGGCACTAAAAGATGCCATTAAAGACCTTATTAGAAGAGGCCGATTATAGGATTATGTGGTAAGGCTGCCAGAACAGCAAACTCAGCAGGCTCAGGGAATTGCTAATTGAGAGCTGGAGCCCTCCATCAAGACCATATTCTAATCCTGTAACATTTTCTTGAGACCATTGACAATCTTGAAGTTATATGAATTGTGCTATGTTGAATCGATGTAATTCATAGCTGATTGGCCAAAAAGCACTACCCAGACAATGAGTTTTCACTTCGCCATTACAAGGATACATCCAAGGGTGAGACGGCATGAGGCCTACCCTATTGATACATCCATAGCAAACCATGTCCCATAAGCTGGGACCAAGAGCGCAAATCCTCGGACCACTGAGCAACGGGATTGCTATCTCGCTAGGCAATAAGATTGCTGTGAGGCTGAGCAACAAGAGTGTTATCTCACTGAGCAACAAGATTGCTGCAAGGCTGAACAACAAGATTACTACCTCGATGAGTAACGGGATTACTGTAAGACTGAGCAATGAGATTGCTGCCTCACTAAGCAATAAGATTGTTGCCTCACTGAGCAACAAGATTACTGTGAGACTGAGCAATGAGCTTGCTATAGTATAGATATGCAATCTCGCTTAGCGATGAGCTATCATCTTGCTACTATAAGACAAAATTGAGAGTGAGATAGCCCAAGAGCCTACCTCGACAATACACTCAAGCCAAATAATGAGACGACCAACTAGCAACAGTAAGAGAACACTAAAATAAACTCATTGTAGCTCTCATGCAACTAAGTATCCGCAGCTAACATGCGAACACTAAGTTACAGCTCATATGCGAACTCTCATCAGGTGTAGCTCACATGTGACCTAACTATTGCTCATTATGAACTAGGAATCAGACAACAAAGAGTAGTAGAAAGTTAAAGACATGGCCAATTGGTCAAAAAATACTTCATTGAGCATCATGCATGTATAAATGAGCGGTGCACAAAGCATCCAATACAACTTTTAGAAGCTACACAGAAGACCTCATACACTAAAAAGCCTCAACGAGGTAAGATTACATCAAAAGAAGAAGAAATATAGAAACAAAGGCAAAAGATTGAAAGCCTAATACTACCATTTTGACAAGAAAATGAAGAGCCAGCTCCAAAGAGGCAAACTCCCACCAGTAGGAAGACCAGTAACTCCACTCCTGCAGTCTTCCTATCCCCAGCCAATGGTTCCTCCTAGACCAGACCCAGTGCCACTCAAAAAGGCACCAAAGGTCCAGCTGACAAAGTTAGATTCCATGGAAGGACCGGAGGAGATGATCCAAGATCTGCACAAGACTTCCTAGGAGCCCGCAAGATGGATCCTGTGGTGAAGCCATAAGCAATAGGCTATCTATGCCTCTATTTATTCTGCAACAAGCCATCCATGTCTCAACAAGCTTCACCGAAAGCCAAGATATCAAAAGTATAGGGGGCTCAACAGACTCCTCCATTAAACTCTTCTTAAGAAAAGAAAGAAGACCCACAGGGTATAAAAAGACCAACTTAGTCCACCAAAAAAATCTAGAAGATATCTGGTAGATCTCGATCTGATGGCCTAAAGCAAATGGTAGTGCCACGCCAATGGCTGAAAATTATGAACAGAAGAAAGCATGGTCTGAAGCAGAATGAAAAGATAGAAAAGAAGTTTGAAATGACAATCTAGTTAAGCAAGGACTTTGACTGGGAATACAAATAAAGCCTCAAAAATATTGCAACTCCCAGTCCACAAAGCAAACTAAATGTTGGGGGCTAATGTTATGGGTAAAAATTAGCTTTAAAGAATGAGACAAGCATGAGCCCAGTAGAGGCTAAGTTACCCAGCTCGCTGAAGACGCCTAGTGAGCGACACCTCGCTCATCCCTGAGAAGCAACATAACGAGGTCATCATGAGGCCAACTCACTAAATAGTTAATTGTCTTGCTCGAGCTCGTTATGCTATAGAGACAGCACCGAGCTCACTAAGTGAGCCACCATAACGACCCCGAACCAAGAATCTCCACTCGAGAGGATGGACATCTCGCTTGACAAAGCGAGACCATGAGACAAATGCACATACGTCAGCTTGCAACTGACAAGAGGGGCCCACCCCACAAAAAAAGGCCTGCAATAGTCAAATTGCAGGAGTTTTATTGTCTTTCACATTTATTTCTTGATGTAATACAATTGTAGCTTGTAATCATTATATGTAACTCTTCCTTCCTCTATAAATAGGAATACATTGTTAGAAGAGGGGGCAGGTTAGAAAACTTGTCAGCAAAAACTCTTTAAAAATCTCCTTCCATATATTAATAAAAAGCTCTGCTGTGGACGTTGGGTCCGGTACCGCCTGGATTTAGTCAAACCACATTAAAAGATTGTGCATGCCCCCATTTTTCTTCCTCTTCACCATCTCCATCATCCTCCATTCTACACATCCTTCAAACTAGAAATAGCTTGGGGTTCAAGAACTGCACACTTGTTGGCAGGAATTTGGCAGAACCAAATTTCACCGTCAACTATCTCAAATTGTAACTCTACAATTCCTACTTGTACTTCATCAAGGTTATTCAATTCAAGTACATCTTGCCCTGAGGGATCAAACACATTAATAGCAAACAAGGAGGAATCATTATCAGCAACATGGTATTTCATTGAAACAAAAATAATGAATTTTAGGATATCACTAACAAATTCCATGGTTAGAGCACCAACATATGCATCAACTTTTGTTCTTGCAGTTTTCAAAAAAAGGTCTCCCTAAAATAATGGGGGAGTTTTTAGTTAAAGGATCATCAGTCATATTCAAAATGTCAAAATCTACTAGAAAAATAAAGCCATTCACCCTTACCAGAACATCCTTAATAACTCCATCAAGGTAAGCATTAGGATTATTTGCTAACTAAATTATCACATTATTTTCTTTCAATGGTCCTAAATTCAAAGATGCATAAATGGAAAGAGACATGATGTTAATGGATGCACCTAAATCTAGCATGGCATGCCACATAGTTTTGCCTCTTAGTTGTGTCCCATGGTCTGTTGAAATTATTGAATCATTAAGGTGAGGTTTGTCATTTGTCTCTCCAAATTAAATGTGTGCATTTCATTGACCCTTTTCGTTATATAATCTGATAGCCATGTTTAATATCAACATCCTTGCAATATCAGGTGTCTTGTTTACCAATGCTCCTGTACTCATAGCATTTATCATACTTCTATCCATAGGGATGAAGCCTTCATAGAAATACTAGATTAAGAGCTAATCACTGATCTAGTGATATGGACAACTAGCACATAACCCCTTGAATCTCTCCCAATACTCATACAAGGTCTCTCCACCAAGTTGTCTAATGTTGCAAATTTCTTTTCTTATGCTTGTAGCTCAAGAAGTAGGGAAGTATCTCTCAAGGAAGAGTCTGATGATCCTAGGCCATGGTTTGATAGAGTCAAAAGGAAGATAATAAACCAAATCCTTAGTTAAATTAACCAAGGAGAAGGGAAAAGGCTCTTAGTTTAATCTACTCTTTTAAAATTCCTTGAGACTTCATGGTTAGGCAAGCCACATGAAATTCTTTCAAATGCTTGTAAGGTTCTTCTCTAGTCAGACCATGAAATGTAGGCAATAGGTGTATTAGTCTAGATTTTAGCTCAAATGTAGCATCAATCTCAAGATACAATGGCTTTTTGTTAAGGTCTAGAATAGCCAACTCGTTCAAGATCCTTTAATGGAATGCCGTATTTTTAAGCTTGAATACAAGGATGAAATTTTAGAGGTCAAGTCCACTGTAATGTCTAAACCATGGGTGAAAGGTATTGAAGCTAATGCAAGATCCTAAAATTGGCTAGACTAGTGCCTACTCTCCTTTCTCAAATTTTGCATGGTTCTTTCAATTTCTAGATCATATATTAACTTAGAATAATGAAAGGATTAAAAAGATTTAATAGGAAATCAAAAACCAAAAGAACTAAAATGAAAGAAATAGCAAAATAATTCAAGAAATACTAAAAAAATGAACAATCAAAGTAAATGATGGAATTTGACAAAGATAGCCTGAGGTTCATGGTAATGCATGAATCTTTCTTAGAAGGCTAAAATCTAGTAGGCTGCCAAATTTGAACATCTAATTCCATAGAAAATTTTTCTACCTTACACTATAGCAAAAATCGAAAAACTATGGGAACTATACAAAAATTATGGTGAAAAGAGGGGGTTAAGGATTGAAATTAAAGTCTAATATTAATTCTAATATCCTAATACTATATATAACTAAAATCAAAAGGAAATCAATCACCCAATCCCTAACAATGATGCCAAAATTTGATGGTTGTTAAGACTTACAAAGATAATGTTGAACCACCAAAGGTAATAAGTCCATGTCAAATTGACAAAGACTAGTGATTTACTTCAATGTGTTTATAGAGTGAAATGGGAGTATTGGATACTATCTAATTAGAATAGACATTTAGTCAAATAAATTAAATGTAAAGCAAATAGAATAAAAAATAAAAGGGAAAATCAAATTAGAAAGGTTTAATCTAAGGGACTCTTGCAACTAATTTTATGACTGATTTTTGGCACAATTGTTTCATTCCCTCTTTGCCACTTAGCCGAGAAACTAATTAATCCCAGTGCTTGATTATTTCTAGTTAATTTCTTCCAAAATTGCTAACCAAGCCTAACACCCAATCAACCCTTATTTCTAAATCAGCTGAAGCTTAGCACTTTAACTAATTTACCAAGAGCATTAAGACCTAAAAATATCAAGTCTACTTAATCAATTTACCCAGTAGAAAACCAATTAATTACCTACTATTCTCTTGGAAAATTAACTTACCCCAATAGTAAATCAAAACTCTATTACTCCCTTACGACCAAATAGCCACAAACAACAATGAATTACCTATGGAAATTTGGTTAATAGTAAATCACATTGAACAATTAATTAATTGGCCACCTTAATCAATTATCCAAAGTAATTATTATTATTAAAGTTGAGAATCAACATAATCAAAATGGGAATAAATTGGAATTACAAGCAAGTTTACAATTAACAAAAGAATTGGGGTAAAATTTTCCTTAGATTGAAATGAAAGTTTTGTCACACATTAATGTAAAAATAAAAGGAAACAAGAAACCCAATTGGGATTGGAGTCTTGACCTAGCAAAACGCCTCTCCTTTACCAAATTAGAGAGAATGTAAAAATGAATCTAAAAATTATTACAATTATCGCTCAACTAAATATTTATAGGCTCACAACATTGCCACTTGATTGAGCTGCCGAGTAGGGTTGGAAGGAGGCTTGATTGGACATAGGTTCCTCATATGAAATGTGGCATAGTCAAATAGGAGTCCAATATCCTTGACCTTTCCTAATAAAATGACTCATAGCTCAAATTATAGGCTAAAAACCAAGGTACTTTTCCAGAATAGCATAACCCATAACAGAATTTAGCACTCAAGTCCATAGCCATGAAATTAATTCAAAACAGTGTATTTTGAACTCAAGGCCTCCATAAAAGTTATGGAAATAGATCTAAGCTATCCTATGGGCTTAGGTTTGTACCAAAATGATGAGTGGAGCTTCACTTATGATGAAAATACTTAAATTGGTTCTAGGTCATAAAATAGCACTCTATTTCAAATTCCGGGCTTTATTTGACCTTCAAAATGACTGAACTGGACTTGGCACTCATCATAAAATTTTTATATCATTCTCTTATCATTCAAATTACATAAGAATTACTAAAAATGGAAGTTGAAAACTTAATACACCTAAAAACTTAAAAAAGTCTGAAATAGTGTAAATTTACTTAATAAATTCAATTAAGCCCAAAAATTAAGCAAACCACAAAACTAATTGATGAACACAATTTATAAATAATTTATATCCCTTTATGCTTAGTCTTCTATCATGTTCTTATACTTAATTGGACACTTGGGATTGATTTTTTAGTTTGTTAAGCTTTTGTGCTTAATTGCCTTTATTCAATAAACTTACAATATTTTAGTTTTTTGGCATATGTTCAGTATTGAAAATTGGTTTTGGGTAATTCTTATATTCTTGGAAAGCTATTGGAAAAAGATAAAAGTGCCATAAAAAGCCCAAGACCATGTTCAACTATTTTAGAGGTGATATAAAGCCTGAAAGCTAGAATAGAGTGTAGTGCAATGTTGAGACCCAGGCTCGGTTTCAATGTTCTCATCATAAGTGGAGCTCCAAAAATCATTTAATGTAAACTTAAGCCAAAGGGATAGCTAATATCCACTTCAACAACTTTTGTAAAGGGTTTAAGGGAAAATTTCACTATTTTGATTTAATTACATGGCTATGAACTTAAGTGTTTAAATCTATTACAGCTTGGACTGTTTGAAAAAGTTGTCTTAGTGATTAGCCTATAACTTGTGCTAGGGATCAATTTTCTTATGTAAGATCATAGCCATTGGAAAGCTAAGTAATAGATTTACATTTCATATGCAGAGTGTCATATCCAAATAGGCCTTCTTCCTCCAATCCTAAAAGCAACCCAACTAAAAGGTAGTGCACTAAGGTTATAAATAGATAGCTGAGCCCCCCTTGTAATAACTTTTGGCTTATTTTCTATATTGTCTCTAACTTTAGGAGGAGAAGAGATCTACTAGGACAAGACTCCAATCCTAATTAAGTTTTTAAGTTTCCTTTTATTTCTCTTTTTATTTTTATTTTAATATGTAGCTAAACTCTGATATCAATTTAAGGAAATTTTTGTACTAATTCTTTCTTGATTGTGAGATTTGTTCTTAATTCCAATTTATCCCCAATTTAATTCTCTTTATTCTCTAATTTTTCTACTTATAATTGCGTTGGTTGATTAGTTAATTGGGCCTATTAATTAATTAGTCATTAGACCTATTAATTAATTAGTCAATGTGATTTAATGCTAGCTGGATTTCTATAGGCAATTTCATTATTTGTGGTTATTTGATTGTGGGATAGAAATAGGGTGTTGATTTGCCATTAGGGTAATTCAATTAATTAGATTTAGTGCTTTCAGAACTTAATGCTATTGATAAATCGATTGGGGTACTAGGCTTTGATTGATACAACAATAAGAGTCAATTGGGTACTAGGCTCGGTTGGCAAATTTTGGAAGAAATTAACAAGGATTAATTAGGAGTTGGACATAATTAATATCTTGGCTAAGTGGTCAAAATGGAAATGAAACATTAGTGTCAAGGATCAATCATTGAATTGGTTGGAAGAATCCCTTGGATTAAACTTTTTTATCTATTAGTTTTCTTTTTCTTTATTTTTGTTTTGTCACGCATTAAAGTTATTTTATTTAATTCCATGTATTATTAGATAGTATCCACCCTTACCATTTTCTTACTATAAACACATAGAAGTGCATCACTAGTCTTTATAGACAGGACCTCGACTCACCCTAGCTACTAACTTAGGTAGTTCAATAATATTTTTGGTTGGTTTTGATTGCTGTCAAATTTTGGTGTCATTATCAAGGATTGGATAATTGATTTCCTTGTGTTTATAGTTATGCATAGTATTAGGGTAGTGATTGTAGTGTTAGGCTTTAATTTCAGTCCATACCACCTATTTTTGATTTTTTTCTCATTTTCTTAATTTTTCAATTTTAACGATAGGATCAGGTGGCAAAATTTTCTATGGAGTTAGAAGCTCAAATTTGGTAGGTCACCATTTTTGGGTCTTCTAAGCAAAACTCATAGTTATGTCATGGGCCCCCTCTTTTTGCCAAATTCCAACATTTTCTATGATTTTCCAATTTTTGAGTATTTTTTGAATTATTTTATAAATTTTTTACATTTTAGTTCTTTTAGTTTTTGCTTTCCTACTGAGCTTTTTTGTGCATGACTTGATCCTCCTATCTTTTTTAGCTAACATATGATCTAAAATTTTAAAGAACTTTGCAAAGTTGAGAAGAGAGAGTAAATACCAATCTAGCTTTTTGTAAGAGTTTGCATCAACATTAGCCTTCCACCCTTGGTTTAGACTTTCAAGTGCATCTTAAAAGATTTTATCCTGTCCAAGCATGGCATTGCATTAGAGGATATTGAAAGAGTTAGTTGCTCTAGACCACAACCAATAGCCTTTATGCATCAACTATCCTAAAATTGCAGTTGCATTTGAGTTGAAGTCTGGCCTGATTCATTTGTTGCCTACTTTGCATGGTCTTGCTGGCAAAGATCCTCATAAGCACTTAAAGGAGTTTCATGTGGTCTACTTAACCATGAAGCATCAAGGAATTTCAGAGAAGCAAATTAAGTTAAAAGCCTTTTCTTTCTTCCTTACAGATTTAGCTAAGGATTAGCTCTACTACCATCCCCCTGACTCCATTAACACATGGAATGTGATGAAGAAACTCTTCCTTAAGAGATACTTTATTGCCTCTAGAGTTGCTAACATTAGAAAGGAGATTTGTAGCATCAAACAATATGGGGGGAGAGACCTTATATAAGTATTGGGAGGGATTCAAGAGGCTATGTGCTAACTGTCCATACCATTAGATTAATGATCAACTCTTGATCCAATACTTTTATGAAGGCTTCCTACCTATGGATAGAAACATGATTGGTGCTACAAGTAGAGGAGCTTTAGTGGACAAAACCCCCAATGCCAAAAGGATGCTGATGTCTAACATGGCCACTAATTCTCAGCAAATTAGGAGCAAAATAGATTACACCATCTGAACGGTCAATAAGGTGCATACCTCTATTCTAGAAAGGTAATTAATGATTCAACAATTGTAACAATAGCAAACTATGTGGCAAAGACAAATAGTAGAAGAAATAATATATGGAATCTGCTTAGTCCCTAGACATTTTAGTGAAGCATGTCCAAGCTTCCAGGAGATTGACCCCTTTTAGTAAGTGCATGCAATAGGAAGTAGATTTTTTCCAAAATACTAATAGATTTCCAAACCAAAAGCAATAGGCATACAATCCTTATTCCAACACATATAACCTTGGCTAGAGAGACCAACCTAATCTAAAATATAAATATCATGCCAGGTAGCAGAATTCCTTTTAGTAGATGCAGCTTTACTAGACCATGCAGCAAACCAAGATTCAATTTCAAATGAAGCTTTAGCAAATCTGATGAAGAACATGACTCAATAGAACATGCAATTTCAATAAGAAATCAAAGGAGAAATTGACAAATTAAGTAGGACATTAATAGCATCAACTTTAGGCTTGAAATAGTAGAAACCAAATTAACTAGCTTAGAAATTCAAGCTACAAGAAGACTACACTTACAAATAGTAGAAAAATATTATTGAGGAGCGACAAAGAAGTGGTGGATAAAGTTAAGTAACCAATTATAGAGAAGTAGAAAAATATTTTAGAGGTAGAATATGCCAAATAAAAAGGCAATTCAAATTAGTTTCAACCTTTCTTCCCCCTCTCTCTCCCTTCCTTAACAAACTGACAAAGAAGACCAAAGAAGAATGTGAAAGAAGTAAAATCTAATGAAAGTGGAAGTGAGCATACCCTTGCTAGATGTTATCAAACAAATTTCAAGGTATCCCAAGTTACTTAAGGAGCTATGCACAACTAGAAGAAATTTGAAAAGTAATAAGAGGATTAGCATCAAGGAAACTGTATATGCAGCCATTTAAAAAAAATTCCCTATAAATGCAAGGATCCAGGTTCCTTCACTATCCCATGTTCTATTGGTCAAAATCATTCTACACTTTCCATGCTAGACTTAGGTGCATCCATAAATGTCATGTCTTATTTGTTTTTCCATCTTTGAATTTGGACCATTAAAAAAATAGGTGTTGTGATTCAATTAGCAAATAGTTCTAATGTGATTCCTATAGGATTGCTTAGGGATATGTTGTTAAAGGTGAATGCTTTCATTTCCTTGCTGATTGTTATAGTTTGAAAATGCCTAATGATCCTTCAACCAGTACCTCAGCTCCTATCATTTTTGGTGAACCTTTCATGAAGACATCTAGGACAAAAATTGATATGTATGCAAGTTCTCTCACTATGGAGTTTGGTGTTGGCACTTTCTATTATAATATCTTTGATGAAGCCAAGGAATATCTTCCCAACAATTATTCAATGAGTTTTATTGATGTTGTTGACTATATAGTATATGATGATGCTCTTAATTCCATTTTTTTTTATATTAACCAGATGCATGTGGCAAAAATTTTAAGCAGCTAAAGATGGATTCTAACATTCATAGGTGGTAGGCAAATTTTATGGTTCCAAGACTTCATGGTCCTGGTTGAAAGAACCAAAAGACCGTCAAGCCAATGACGTTAAACAAGTGCCGTTCTTAGGAGGTAACCTAAGCATTTACTCTCTTTCCCTACCTTTTTTTATTTTATATATCCATGATTTGTTGATGATTTTGTGCTTAAATTAAGGACAATATAAAAATTAAGTGTAAAGGAGAGATTTTAGGATTTGTTTTGTTTTTCATTTTGATTTGTGTTGCTTTGTTTTGAAAAAAATTCTACTCTAGCTTGTTAGGTGTTTCTTTCATTGATGATGAGCTTGTTTAGGCCTTGAGTAGGTAGCAATTGATTTTGATGATTTCATAGCATGATTGAATAAATTGTCTTGATTCTTGAATTTGATTAGCATTGTAATGAATTGGAAGTGTTTGTGGATTCATTTTGGTAGACATATAGCCTATGAGATTTTGAGCCAATTTTGATAATTTTTATTTGGTTCCTCTTCTTTTTTGTGTGTGATTTTCTTTCATGAAATTGTTACTCTAGAACTTGCTTTGATTCTTTTTGAGATTACATTGGCACATGCATGCATGAATATAATTAAGGCATTCTTTGATTGAGCCACTTTTGCCTTTTTTAGCTTACCTTGCAATGTACCATTTTTTAGCCTCTTTTGAGCCCAATTGAACTTTTTCTTATTATGTAGCCGATTAGAAAGCCAAGCATTGAATGTCTTTTTTTTTCCCTAACTTTAGGGATTAGTAAAGTATTTGCTTCATTGGTGGGATGAGTTCTTGAACAAGTGTGGGGGTGTACTAATTGTTAGGTGAAAAGACAATAGTCATTCACTTCAATGGTCAAGAAAAGAAAAGAAAAGAAAATGAAAAAAAAGAAAGAGAAGAAAAAGAAAAGAGTTCAATGCAAGTCAAGAAAAACAAAGCAAAAGAAAGAAAAAAATGAATTTTCAAGAAAAAGCAAACAAAAGAAAAAGAGATAAAATAAAGTGAAAAAGAAAGAGAAAAAGTGAAGTGAAGAATGTGAAAGTTGTAATGTAGATTCTAGTTTTAAATTGCTCATTTGCTTGTTTGGATCTACATGACAATGCTCTATTAATCTCTTTGGTTCTGCATTTCCATATCCATATCATTCCTTTCCTCCTTTTTCCCTTGGTCACATTACAACCTTTATGAAGTCTTTTTGATTTGTGCTATGCATATGATTTGAGTAATGGAGATTTGATTATAAGCAAGCATATGGTAGTGCATTTTCATGGAATGAAATTATGTGAAACACTTTTCCATTTTAAACACAAAGAGAGTTGTATAGAGAGCATACCTTGTGAGGTCCACCAAAGTGATCTACTTGTCTTTTGAATGAAATTCCTTTGCATGTTAAATTTGAGTGTTAAGTGGTTAAGAATATGCTTCATGAGATGCTATGTTACCTGAAATTTTGATTGTTTACTTGCTTTTGGTTTTACATTCTTATCATTGTTGAAAAACTTTAGAGTTTACATTTTTGTTTCGAGTCTAGTGTAGTTTTGTTTTGGGTTTTTGCTCGATGACATGCAAGAACTATTTATAGGGGAATTTGATGAACACAATTTATGCATAATTTATTTGTGATGTTTGGGTACTTAATTGGACACTTGAGATTAGTTTTATGGTTTGCTGATTTTTATGCTTAATCAAAATTATTCTATAAGTTTACACTCTTGCAGACTACTTTAGGTTTTTAGGAATATCTTGAGTTTTAGACCTCAGCTTTGGGTGATTCATATGTCTTGGAAAGGCTAAGAGAA
This sequence comes from Saraca asoca, assembly GCA_026873985.1. Taxonomy (NCBI): domain Eukaryota; kingdom Viridiplantae; phylum Streptophyta; class Magnoliopsida; order Fabales; family Fabaceae; genus Saraca; species Saraca asoca. The sequence continues at coordinate 24,537 of JANHAO010003454.1, forward strand.
AAATCTAAAAATGTTATAAAGAGCCTAAGGTCCAATTTAGCTATTTTAGAAATGATATGAAGCCTAAAATCTGAAATAGAGTGCAATGCTGCCACCTATACCTAGTTTTAGTGTTTTTATCATAAGTGGAGCTCCAAAAATCATTTTTCTGGAAACTTATGCCCATAGGATAGCTAAGAACCACCTTAACAACTTCCATGAAGGGCATGAGGGCAAACTACACCATTTTTATTAATTACATGGTTATGAACTTAAGTGTTTAAATATTTCATGGATTGGACTACTCTGAAAAGTTATCTTGGTTTTTAGCCCATAGCTTAAGCTAGGGATTGATTTTTTATTCAAAGTCATCACCATTGGAAAGCTAAGTGATAGACTTACATTTCATATGAAGAGTGTCATATCCAAATAGGCATTCTTTTAACCATAAACAGTAGTGCAACAAAGAAGTAGTGCACTAAGCCTATAAAATACATAGTTGAGCCACTCTTGTAATAACTTTTAGAATATTTTTTGTATATTCTCTAACTTTGGGAGGAAAGGATCTCTACTAGGGCTAGGCAAAACTCTAGCCTTAATTAGATTTTCAATTTTCCTTTTATTATTCTTTTTATTTTTATATTAATGTGTCGCTAAACTCTCATCTCAATCTAAAGGAATTTTTGCACTAATTCTTTCTTGATTGTGAGACATGTTCTTAATTCCAATTTATTCCCAATTTAATTCTCTTAGTTATCTAATTTTACTACTTATAATTGCATTGGTTGATTAGTTAATAAGGCTCATTAATTAATTAGTCAATGTGATTTAATGCTAACTAGATTTCCATAGGTAATTTCATTGTTTGTAGTTGTTTGGTTATGGAGTAGCAATAGGGTGTCAATTTGCTACTAGGATAAATCAATTCTCCTAGAAAGTTAAGGGTAATTAGTTGGGTTATTACTTAGGTAATTCAATTAATTAGACTTGGTATTTTTAGAACTTAATGCTATTGATAAATCAGTTAAGGTGCTAAGCTTTAACTACCTTAGTGATAAAAGTCAATTGGGTGATAGGCTCGGTTGGCAAATTTAGGAGGAAATTAACAAGGATTAATTAAGTGTTAGGCTTAATCAATATCTTGGCTAAGTGGTCAAAATAGGAATGAAATATTAGTATCAAGAATCAATCACTGAATTGGTTGTAGGAGTTGTTGGGTTTCATGGCAACAAGCATAGCGAAAATTTTAAAATTTTGAAACCCAGCCACGGATCCATGTGTAGAATATAAACTAGTTGGTCTGGAAGGTTACCTTTTCATGTTGTGTCTATTGCAAAATGTAGCAACATAGGTCACAGTTCCTCTTGGTGTTACAATTTTGATCCAAAAAATAGCAACACATTTAGTCAATCCTCTCTCTCCTATGATGTTGCTGCTTGATGCAATGTTTTGGCTTGATCCAATGAACATGAATAGAAGACTGCGCCTTGATGCAAAATCACGAACACGAAACAATAGATCCGTGTCTCTACGGTATCCACACATAAGTAAAACAAAACTCTGATTGGATGGAACTGCCTTACCACTACGTTTTTGCTAGA
>JANHAO010003455.1:0-26088 GCA_026873985.1 Saraca asoca
GATTTATCTTTGGACATGCATCTCAATTCAAATTCATAAAAGTAGAGCTTGAAAATTTTCATAACCAACTGATAAAACATCCCGTGGGTTATCTTCTAATGGATAAAGCTTGAAAATTTTATTTCATGACTGAACCAAACAATAAGAAAGGGATTCACAAATAATCTGATCTTATTTTCTGACTGATCCAAACAGTTCAAATAAATAACAGTTTTCATTTTCTTTCCTCTTCTTATCTGATTTCATTCCCTTTTCGTTTCCTCACATTGAACCAAACGGGCCCTTAGAGTGTTATAACCAACAAATTAAGAGGGAAAAAGACAATTACATTCACAATTATATGCATGTTTCTATTTTTGTTTAATAAATAAAAGGTAATTATTAGTTTTATTGTTGATTTATTAGTTTTGTGAGATCAATATATATAAATAATCTAATTTTTCAATTTGAAAATTGTAAAAGTTGAATATTGACATTGGGTAGAATAAGTATATATATTATAATTAGAATACATAAAAACTTATAAATGTGCATAAAGTTAATTGAAACTATGATGCACAATTTTTTAATACAAATTAATACATTATTTTCTCTTTATCTAATAATGTGTTCTTTTGTAATTAGTTAAGTAATCACTATAATTAGTAAGTAAATCAAAGGAATAAATAATTATAAATTTAAAAATTATTAATTTTATTATTTATTAAATTCACTTTATTCTTTAAAATGCATTTTACATCTTAAAAAAGCTAAATTCTTTGAGAAATTTAATTATAATAACATTTAAATTATATGCACTAAACCAATAAAAAATGAACGTATCATTGTCCAGAAGACAAATAATGCATTAATATACCCAGTGACATATCTCTTCTCTGTTGGCTAAATGTACAAAGGGTAAATGCAGAGTGTATTTCATCCAAATCTTTCTCGTCGTCACGATCTAAGCACAAAGTGGAGAAAAACGTAGAAGCGCTGCACTGCGGATTTTTTTTTTTTTACACAACTCTGATGGATGAGGGACTGCAGATATTTTCTAATTAACTTGTATTAATGAAGATTGCAGCAAAAGATATATGATTAGAAAAAGAGAAAATCTGATAGATACTTACACAAACCTTGATTTTTTTTTTTAAAAAAAAGCGCTATTTACACTGTGTGGGCATCTTTGAAACCTCAAATGTCCTTAAAGACACTTGAAAATTAGAAATTTAAAAAAAAAAAAAAATCAACATTCTTGGGGTTGAGCAAAGGATGATTCTCCAGTTTTATTTTGAAGCAAGGGAGTGGGGTTTGCTCTTTCGACTGTGGATACTTGATTATCGTCATCTTCCTTAAATCTATCCACACTTGGCATAAGTACTCCTGCCACAACACAGATCAATATTTTACATTCAGAAATTCATGACTTTGATTATAACAAAATTTAAGTACTTTGTCATCAAGATAAGCTGAACATGGTGAAATTGAGTGAAATTGGATAATTCTAGTCTCAATTTTAACTCCCACAGCCAACACAAGCAGCAATGAAGAATTCATGCTTTTTCTGTGCGACAGTCTTTAGTGGGTTGTGTTTGTTGGTTGTGAAAGTTGGAGGATAGACTAGCATTACTTTTTCACTCATATTGTGCCATGTGCACAATTGTGAGGAAGTCGTAAATGATTGGAAGTACATGTAATTTCAAACAAATTAATGTGAATGTTTCTTTGTGAGAAATCAATGGATGCCGTTATGATGACTTACCAATAAACCAAATCCCAGCTGCTGGAAAAAATATAGCTGTTAGAATCAGTGCGGTAGTTCTCCAGTTGTGGATTCGGTCCTGCATTGCCAATATGTTTGGTAAACCAACATAAAAAGCAATATATATCATATCATCAATCATAAATTTTCTATCTATCATATCCCTTCCCTTATTAAAATTGTCAAACCTTTCAACACTCCCCAACCCAACACCCGAAAGGCCAAAATGAAGAAGAAAAAAAAAAAAAGAAGAAGCAAGAACTAGAGTAGAAATGGTGAATTTCTGGTCATAACCATTTGTAGCCAAAAAGGAATTTTGTTGCATTCTATCATATGCATACGATAGGCACCTAATTTTTTTTTCTATCAATAACTTATTCATCAATTTCTCTCTTGCAACAGTCTATTTAGGCCATCATCTTTTGGAGAAGTTCTCTTAAGTTCTCCCGTGTTACCCTAAACTACAGCTTTCTTGAATAAAATAAAATAAAAATGATCGGAAGAAGCATGTACAAGTCACTAAGGCAAGCAGCAAAAGGAATAACCATCTCGTTGGAAAATTGGCATAAGATATGGAAAACACATATCAAATTTCTTGAAATGGTTATACTTGATACATATGCTTTGCTTATTTGGGTCCTCTACACCAAACTCTAAATACAATAGGGTATATATAATCACTTAAGTCAGTTTTCACCAATAACTATATGAATCTTATTATATATGAATCACTCATATCTAGATACATGTACTTACACATTCAAAGTATATACTTACACACAATGAACTTAAATAATGTATACCCAAAAGACACATGAACTTAGGCATATACAAATTACAAAATTATTAATTTCCAACACTATCATGATATATCAATTCCCATGAAGGTATGGGGTGTCGTCCTTAACATTCATGTTATTCAACAGACAAAAGTAGGGACCCTTGGGCATATCAGTGGAATTATGAGGCTAACCTGGATCACTCCAACAAGCGGTGATGAAGGCACATCTCCAAAGATGTGAATAGCAACAGTAGATATAGCCATAGATAATGGCCTCAGACTTGGCTTAACAGAATGGAGACATACAAAATTTACCGGACCCTGAAAAGAGAAGCATCCTTAATATATTTTATTGATAAAAATATAGGACATTATGTGTTTTAGGCACAAATTCTGACATCCTGGTTTTAAAGATGATACATAAGGGAAATATTTAAGAAAATGTTGACGATCACATGCCATCTCAGCTCATAGTTATTAAGACAGTAGTGGTATGACATGATGTATAAACTCAATTATTTGAATGTTCAATTGATGTATAAACTCAATTCCATAAAAATTGATATTTGAAGCATACAATTATTCAGTAAAAGCTTGATGTAGAGATATGGGAAATAGTATTCTCTATAATGAAATTTTAAGCAACACAAAGGAGAAAAAATGAATCCAGAAAAAAGCAGTGTGAATAAAAAAGATGTTATTCAAACTGAATCCAGAAAACAATGATCCTAAACAAGAAGCATGTAATAGTTTAGCTTGATCTAATGGAACAAGCAAACAAGAGACCTTCGTCAGATGGAGAAGGAAAGTACCTGAGTGGCAAAAACAAGTAGTTCACCAATAGCAAAAAGAGCCAGGAAGCCATACATGCTTTTAAATAAGAATGCACCAAAACAAAATGCTGCTCCAATAAGTGTTGTCAATGACAAAACCTGCCCAAAAAAAATTCCAGTGTCCATTAGGAAAGCAAATATAATGTAAATGATATGCTATGTATGACCGTTTACAGAAAGATTATGATTATAAGGCAAGTTTGGTTCAACAATTCCAATATTTGAGGTATAATAGTAATGCCAGAGTTGCTTTTGAACTCAGAAATACCAACCTTAAATGCATTTGGTATGGTGTTATTCATGAAATCCAGAACAAAGCCTCCACCTAAAGTGCCCAATATTCCACATACGACGGTGATTCCTCCAAATATCATATCTGCATTAGCCTGCCAAAGGAATCTAATTTCAAATACAAAGAAACAATACCATGTTTAACTGAAAATTTTCTTGACTTTCCAGGTGTGTATCTTATATTATGAAAGTAACATGATATAAGAGAAGGATAAAACAAAAATGTCACTAAAATTGCAAGCAAAATGCAGTTATTGGATGAAGCAAAAGCTCACCATGTTATATATACTAAAACCAGCTTTGGGACCCCAGTATGAGTAAGCACCAATGACGAAGTTGTATACTATGTAACCTACAAATAGAGACATGGAAAGCAATATCTCTGTTAAAAACAGACTATGAATGGGAGATTAATGTAAGAAGTTCATAGAGAAGCAAAATCCATAGGTAGCAGCTCCTGACATTGATATACTAACAAAATAAGCTAACAAAAGAATTGACAGAGGTAATAGATCAGTGGGTGGTTAAAGTACCTAGAACATTTACGACATAAACCTTTTCAAGCAAAAGCACTTTCATATCTTTCATAAATCTTGACAACTGATCCCATATTACATACCCTGATTTTGACCTGAGATAAGATAGGATCAATGAAGAAGCTGCTTTAAAATATGGAACCATAATGGTCCATACCCACATACATAATTATAAATTAATGATGTCTTCTCACTTGGAAGGTTCATGAGAGCTTTTATCTCTGATCTCTGCCTTCAAGGACAGTGAATCATCTTTTTCTGCAGAACAAAAAAGTAAATGCCAATAAAGGGATATTCTAGATCCAAAACCAACCAACAACAAGAAACCTAGTTCTTGGTATTAATTAGATATCAGTTTCACTAGTTCCAAAGACAAACAGAAATTACTTTCCATTAAATTAGGAATGGCGAAAAAATGCAACAAGGACTTTAAATATAGATATCTTTTAACCGTCTGAGCAAACCAGTAGTTTCAGTTAGTACAGATTCAATATCTTCATAAAGCAAAATTCCTGACCTTCCCCACTTGCCATTAAAGTAAAGTATAAAAAAAAAAAAAAAAAAAAAAGTACTTTTCTTCAAGAAGAAATTCTAGGGTTAAAAGAAAAAACTTAGCCACAAACTAATCATTAATTAGAAAGTCTACCCTCAATCAGAAATTTGTGCAAGATAAATAGAATTTTTAAGAAGATACATTTGCAACAATGATACTGCACTAAAAATAAAAGCATTGCTATGGTGATCATGAGATAGTGAAATGTGTACTTTAACAAGGTGAGGTACTCTTGAGATAATGCATAGGATCACAAAAAAATCCTTATAAGGTAGACAAACAAATGAAGATAAAGCACCTTGAACTTCCGATACAACAGTCTCAGGTACCAAAGCCTTTTTCAATTCAGGAGGAACAAGACCTGGATCCATAAGCATTTTTAGTTGGACAATTATCAAAGGACCACAATAAACCAATACAAAATAAAACACACCTTTCATTTGCAAGGGCTTCATAGCAAAACCCAAAATGGCAAATGGAAGCATCAATATCGCCTCTGCCCAGAAAGCAACACGCCAACTAAAATGACTTCCAACCTGTATATTAGCAGGAAAGGCAATTACTGCAAGGCCATTCCTTATAAGAGCAAGAGTCGAGAGTTTTAAAACAACAGGAAAAACAAAAATGATATAATGCCTTTTTTTTTTTTTTTTGGTTACAGCATATGAGCCAGTATATCTAATTGTAGTATAGAAACCAGAGGAATACGTACCAAACCACCATAGATGTAGCCAATCGCATATCCTGATGGTATACACATGTAAAATATTGCAAGCCATGCAGTTTTCTGATACATACACCAGTATAAGACAGGCTTCCATCAGATGAAAAATAGGTAGCAAAATATGACGAGAAATAAGATGTCTAATGCTGAGAAGGGAAAAACAGACAGCAAACTAAACTGTTGAAAATTAAAATGATCATCAAGTGATCGCATTGGTTAGAGGTATTATTCCATAAAATGCTTAATAACACTAAATTACTCCAGCTGTTAAGTCAGCTTTAATAATTTACAGTGCCAGCTTTAAGATTCTCAAACAGGAGAAGCAAAGCAATCTGACATTTCTAGACTTGATCAACATCCAAACTAGCATAGGTTCATCACCAAGAATTTAAAGGCCTATTAGAAAATGACAGCTAAGCCCAAATAAAAATACAAATGAACAACCTATGACTTTATGGACTAAAAAGCATCTTTAAATACAAATTTAAGAATTGAAAGCAAAGTAAAATTTAAAAAGAAAAGAATAGCACAATGTAATAATTGTATTTTTTTTAATATAAATGTAATAATTGTGTTTTACTTTTGGTTAACAAGAAATTTTATTAGAAGGAAAGCATGAGGTGATCATGATTTATTTTTGGTGAGGTATTGACCGTGGAATTTCCGTGGGTTGAAGCTTGAACTATAAATGTGATCCAGCCACAGATGTTTAGGAGAATGATTACATTGTTCAAATGACTATTAAAGAAACAAGGGTTTGATAATGAGCATAACAGACGAGAGAGACGGCCAAAGGTGAAAGCAGGAGATGTTTCCCAGGGAAAGTAACGAAACCTGAGCAGCTGGGGCATTGTCATCAATGAAAGGCGCTGCAAGACTTATAAATGATGCCTCACCAACACCAACTACCCTGCCGAGATTAAAAAAATCATAAGAAAATATAACGAATCCCATTTTTGTCATCTTCTTTAATTCAAATACCGAAAACATGATATTAAAAATAAGAAATTGCACCACTTACATGCGGCAAACTGCAATGGACCAAAAATCAACAGTAAATCCACATCCTGCTACTGCAATTGTCCAAACTGACAAACCAACTCCAATAAGTCTAAATGGATTTACACTGCAAAATGTAAGAAATGTGAGTATTCAGATGTATATAAGTTGGTGATAGCAACTAAATTTTACAAAAATCATATGTGATTTACCTATATGACATAAATAAGCCAAAAATTATCTTTCTTCAGTTATCATGACTAACATGCAAAGGAACTTGATTTAACTGGAAAAAACGTCAAATGAATTGATAATCCAACTTCAATATTATTTTAACTAATGCTGCAAAACATTTTGGACATAAGGAGTCATAGATGTTAAGTTATTCTATCCTTATGATTAAGATCTATCCTGTGGAGTAGTAAACATTTTCTTTAAACAACATGCCTTCCCTATTAAAAGCATCATTGCAAGGACAGATTTACAACAAGTGCAACACAAAAATGTATTACCTCTTTGCTAGAGATGCAAATATAGGAGAACCCACAAGGAGTCCAACCATAAAAGCAGATGATAGAATTCCGTCTTCAAAATTGTTCAAGTTAAAATCACCCCTGCATCCAAAGATGATATCAGATTGGCAAAATTTATTGAATTCCTGAAGATCTAGAGTTACACATTACAGAAATAAATGTCATGATGCAGAACTTAATGAAAAACTCATGTGGGTAACAGTATAGTTATCTTGCAGACTATAAACTTTACCCCTTGATTGTAAAAGCTTTTTGTGCCATCTTGACAAACATGTGTAACAATGGGGGAATACAAAAATCCATTAGGCTTCTAAACATACAAGAGCTCATCTTCTTTCTCCCTTTCCATAATAGTTTAACTATATCTTGCATGAGTAATTTTTCAATCCAGATGCTTTCATTTCATTTTAACTTTTTTGGGTAAAATGTATAGCAACTCATTTCAAATCCATGACAGGATCCTATTATGTTCAGAAAGGAGCAGTTAGGAAACCAACCGAATAAGTAGGATAAATTTACTTCAACTGCTAATTTTTTAATCACTGAGTCCTACAAAACAGTGCGTAAAGTAGAACAAGAATACAGAAAAAGCGCTACTGAAGTCTAAAACATCAGATGCATGGACATTTTTAAATGTTCAATTTTTGCACTTCAATGACAGTGTTTTTACAGCCAGAATTTGCCCCACCTTGTCATTCTTCCATATCATTGCTTGCCCCTTAACCTATTTTTTCTTCACTTGTGTCCTTCCTTTTGTGTTCTCTTCTAGTCCAGAGATGAGTTTCATTTGAGCAATTTGTTGTACATTACATATTTCTATGAGAACCTCTAGCAAGGATATAAACTATGATACCATTATAGCAGAAACAATTGAAGACTAACCCCTCCTCTCCCTAAAGAACACACCAGTGAATAAGTAACAGTATGATGACAATCAAATGCCATAAGGTGAGAGCAGTTTTCACTATTATGTATAAGATCCGAAGTATATCTTACTGTATTCCGGTACCAGATGTGCATGTACCACTGGTGCAATTTTCACGACTTCCATTAACACCATTGCTTGCTATTGCTCCTCTATCCAAATAGTTTATTAAGTTAATCACACAAAATACAAGAAGTAACCTGCAAAAACAAGATAATGGGCTTAAGAAATTGAATTTAAATGGTTCATGAACTCTAAAGTCCCACAAAACCTTAAGGAGTTAAAGTTAAGGTTTTTTTTTTTTTTTTTCCCTAATAGAAAAAGTTAAGGGAATTAAACATATTATTCAAATAGACCAACAGAATATATATAAAAGGAAAAAGGAAAAACAAGAGAGGATAACAAGGTATGCATCTTCATATCAGGTAGCAGGTAATGTCTTATGCACCTTTGGTCTTATCACACATTGATCATCCTATTACACGAACATGGAGAGCATCATGGTACAACCAATTGCATATTTTTCTGAGTCCCAGAGTGGGAAACTTCATTCATTATGTTTTAATCACAAGTTAAATCAGCATCGAGCTCCAAATAAAGAAGCCCCATTAATAAACTTTCAATAATTTACCCTTAAAACACAGTATAAATCCTTAACATCAAAATAACAGAGCCAAAAAAAAAAAAAAAGGGCAAACACTTCACCAGAAAGTAAAATTTTGTCCACAGGTGAATAAATAAATTTTTAAAAAGACGTCAAAATTTCCTCCTTTAGCCACGTTTTTTCCAGTACAGTGAACAGAAGCACAGGGAAAAGTTTACAAACCAAGATAACCATATAGATGCCACTTCAGAAAGGCATTGAATTTCAACCAAAGACGCAATCAAAAACGGTCAAATAGGTACTTCAATCTTCAAAACACGAAAGACTTTCGTAATTAGTAGCAACAAAGAAAAATGAATACAAAAGCCCATCCAGTCTCATTTGTAGTACAAACTCAACAAACATTAAAAAAAAAAAACTAAAAAATCTCCCAGCTTTACCCGTGATTTTCCAGCACGGGAAAGAACAGTATAAACGAAAAAACAAGTAAACTCAAATCCATCGGAAAAAAAAAAAGCCATAGAATTGCAAACAAAAACCCAATCCACATTGATCGAATACAAATAATTCAATTCTCAACAACACTGCACACCTCCTTAACTGAATGACAGAGCAAAAACAGCAAATCCCATAACCAGAACTAAAATTTGTTGTCCAAACACAACCAACCAAATTAAAAAAAAAAACAAAAAAAACAAAAAACCCCGAAATTTCCCACATGTATCCTCGTTAAATTAGCACAGATCCAGAAACAAAAGCAGAAAAACAGGTTAAAATTGACCTTTTTGGTGTAAACCATGAAGTTGCCGGAATCAAGGTAGATTCTCTGGCCATGTCTGCATCAACAGAAGGCCCACACTCTGTTTTCGCTTCTCCAGAAGACTTACACTCTGTTTTTGTCCCGGCAGAGAGCTTGGGTTCAACAGAAGCCTTAAATTCACCATTTTGTGCCATCCCAACATACAATTTGAAGTCTTTTGACACTGACCCTTCTTATTAAAATTCAATTGAATTGAATGGTAGTTGAAGCAATGCAAGAGCAAGCTCTTCCCCCAAGCCCAAACTCTTTCTTCAGCTTTTTCTTCTTCTCCTTACTTTTTGACACCAAACATTGATTCCTCTTTGCTTTATAAATTTCTTTTCTTTTTTATTATAAATTTTCTGAACAGTTTTGATCCTCCAAAACAGCTAAAATTATCTGTATTATAGAATATTATGATATGATACGGATTCCTATGGCCTCGTCGCCCTTATCCTACTTTTTTTTATTTATATTTGCATTTTTTCTTTAAATTTGCTCAGTCTAATGATCTAATCCATCACTCTTATTCTAATTATAATGATTTATGTTTCATTTTAATTAATAATTTCTAAAACGGTTTTAACTTTAATGAACATTTTTAGTTAAATTTTAATGAATTAAACTCACATTTTACGAGATTTATTTTAATTAAATAACCTCGTATTCATTTCATTTTCATTATCTTTTTCATGCCAAAAACTTTTTTTATTTGAAACAAGAAAAAATTATATCAGTAAAATTTTCTTCATATGAAAAGAAGGGAAGGATAGTGAATATAGCAAAATACAAGTAAAATTATTTATTTTAATTATATTATTTTTTATTTTTCAATATATATATTAGATTATTAAGTGAAATAAAAAAGAGATACTAAAAAGAAGATATTTTTTCTATTATAGTAGTATTCCTGATAGATATAGATGACGTGAGTTGTTAGTGTATAAGCTGATAAAAATGATTATAAAAGTAAAAAATATATATTTTTAAAGACTAAATAAAATTCAATTATTAGAAGATACAATAATAGTTAAGAAAGATGACAATGAAATTTAGGAAGAACAATTACGGGCCTGTTTGGAAGTGTTTTAAAGTGTTTTTGTTTTATTGTTTTTGAAAACAGTTTTTTAAAAATAGTTTCTAAAAACTATTTTTTTAGAACAAAAAAAATAAAAAATTTGTTTGGATGTAAATTTTGAAAACAGATGTTTTCTTTATTTTTTAAGATGAAAAAAATATATTTAATATTATTTCTAACTTTATCATTAATGAAAATAAGTATTCTTCTTATTTTTAAAAAAAATCTAAAAACAGGTATATACAAAAAATAAGGGAAAATATCATTTTTCTGTTTTCTGAAAACTATTTTTTAGTTACACTTTTAGAAAACAGTTTTTGAATAACTAAAAAATAGTTTTTGAAAAACAGTTTTTGAAAACAGGTTGCCAAATAGATTTTTTTGTTTTTGCAGAACAAGAAAACTGTTTTTTAAAAACAAAAAAACAGTTTCCTAAACAGGGCCATAAGTACTTTGAAGTTGATTTTTTTTTTTTTAATCTTCATGCATTTGTTAAACTTTTAAAATGTATAATTCCTTTTTTTTGGTAAAATAAAATTCTAAATCACTCCAACAAATACTTCACTGAATAGAATTATTGAGTGATTTTTCTCTCTTTGAACAATGATATTTTGATAAAAACCATGTTTACAGGACAATCATACAGACGAAATAGCATAGCTTTTTTAAAATTAATAAGTTAGTTTTTATCTCATTTAATTTTAAGTAAAAACTGGTTCAAAAAATATTATTCAAAGTTAGTTTTTTTAATTTGTTTTTATCTAATCAAAATATTTCTTTATTTTTGTCCTTTATCTTTTTTCTTAGTTTATTTAAAATTTAAATTATATTTTACAACAGTTTATCAAATAAAATTCGGTTAAAGGGGTTATATCTTAACAGATTTTAGAAAAATTAATTATAATATAAAATTGGATTGTCTTTATGTATATTTATGAAATCAGTTTACATTTATTTGATTTTGAATCAATTTTGCAAATTGACTAACACCTGTAATAATAAAAATAAAAAGGCTAAAATTTTAGAATTATGTCTAAGATATTAAGTTTATGAAAATGCTTATTGTCACAACATTTTTTTTTTAAATTCACACGTGTGTAAAGACTGTAGAGTTACATCTCAGAATTTTGTAATAATGAACTTTACAATGAATTTCAAATTTTTGACATCGTGTGTTTTTTTTTTTTTTAATTTGAAGAGAAATTTTTTGTTACATTTAATGCACTTCGTTTGTTTATTACGTACACTTAACTATTAAATAGAGAGATGTATTATTAAATGAAAAAGAAATAATACATTAGTATACAATAAAAAATAATTTATTTATTTTTTAATTGATTTAATACATACAACAAACATGCACTAAATGTAATCAAGTCTTTCTCAACTTTGAATCTAAGATCATAATATTATTCAACTTGATTTGACATTCTTATAGAATATAATTAGTTTTTTTAATAGTAAATTAATCACTGTTTTTTTTATATAGTAATTTGTCAAAGAAAGTTACTTTTAATGGTGTAAATATAGTTTAGAATAGTTCTACATCAACAAAAGTTAATGCCAATTTGTCGATTAATCTTAATCTGCTATGTAAGTTTCTGTTACTTTAATTTAAAGTAGGATTTTCTGAGGTTGGAGAAAAGTACTTAGCTCTCAACCACCTTCATTATCATATGAGTCAGTTTACGCCTAATCATTTACAAATCACAATAGTAGCACGCAGAGGCTTATCAAAAATTGTTTTGACTTCAAATTATACAATTATTCCTGGTATTGCTTAAAAAATTCAAATAAATAAAATAAAAGTACCAATTATTCTCATCATATTAATAATAATAATAAAAAAAAAACTATACAGGATGAGGTTTTTAAAGAATTGAAAACAGTATCTCATCTGGAATGAGCCATCCAAGCTCTCAACTGATTCAGATGTTTCCTATACATATAATGGTTAAGAGTCTGGACATAAAAATAGACTGAAATCTAACAGAAGCTATTGTGTTAGTGGGAGCAAAACTAATAGAGAAGAACTTATAAATAACATCTTCAAGGTCCCTCAGTGGCTGATTTCAAGTGATTGATGGGTCCAATGGATTCTTCTCCATTAAAGCATCTTGAGGTTCAGCCATGGAGCTTTCCTCAGTGCCTTGTTTGCTATATAAAATACCATTTGCTTCTAAATTCACAGATTGATTATGTTCAGAATCTACTTCTGTCTGCATTCCGGCCACCAAACCTTGATCAATCTGGCTCAACTCTGACGAATTGTCTTCCGGTGAAGCAGTTGTTGTGGGTACACGTGCCTCGTTCAAGTCAGTAGCTCTCACCTGACAAAGGAAGCGCATCAGTTCTTGTTATGCAAGTTATTATGGCAATACTTGGCCATAAAGATTATAAGGAAAAGCTATTGAAACAGAAGGAAGAATGGTGCATAATATTGGTTAGACTAGTTCTACCCGCTCGCCGCTCCTCACAAACAAAAAGACAACTCATTTATTTTGGTCTCTCACTATGTATCAATTTAGGCCTCGTAAGATATTTGGCATTAATTTAGTCATTCAATAACATAATTTTACTCAACGAAACCTGTGTTTGAACTTTGAACATGGAAGGAAAAGAAAAAAAAGAAAAATTCCAAGGACTAAATTGATATAAATCAGATTAGTGAAAGGACTACAATGGGTGTTTGCCAAAAAATAAATCATTGACGTCCATGAAAGTTCACTCACAATCCATAGAGAGAGAGAACTTTGGAGGTAATGATATTATGAACTCCCCCAAAATGTCAAATTTGTTGTGTCTACCTAAGAAGCTTATGTCAATTCGCTCAGCCAGATCATCTTTATAATAATAATGTGAAAGATGGGGAAAATAGAATTCAAAGACAAAATGTAGAGGAGACTTCGGTTATAATATTTGTAATCAGGTGAGGAAGGAAACTATACCAAACTGTATTAATGCAAATATCCTCCAAGTTAGTATGCATTTCATGTGTATGTACTCTTAAACTAAACCACTCAACTAGTTCAATAGATATGCTATTAGATTCAGACAAATGCACACCAGCGTTTACCAAAATCAAAATCAATATTTAAGGTACCTGCAGCGGTTTCATCAGATCTAATTCACGATATTCAGATTGGCTGAGTGCTTCTTGAGCTTGTAGCTCCATGGAATCTCGAATGAGCTGCCTCAGAAATGCTACATCATCAGACATCGTCCCAAGGTCTTTTAGAAGCTTAGAACCCAGCTGCAAACTGGTCTGCATGAATCAGTTTAATGTTCAGTCGTAGTGACTGGAAAATATTGAACAATGGAAGAGAATTATCACATCAACCATACCTCCGCATTTTCCAAAATGGCATCTGTTGCTCCTGCTTTCTTAAGATCTAAAAGATGATTGAGATCTTGAGCTCTGGCATAGATCGGGATCTGCAGAATGGAATTTCATCAGAACGTATGCCAGTTAACGAGCCGCAAATGATAATAGGAATAAGTGAAAAGAAAACAAAAGAATCAAATATTGAGAACAAAAAATTTTCTATTCCTCCATATATAGTGAGAAAAACAATTGTCTCAGATAATTACTGCAGGGAAAGTGATCCTCAGTCTCTGAACAGCTTCAATTGTCTTCTTCTTCCCAGAGTACATAACCATTACAGCTTTTGGAGAAGAGATACCAGCGGACTGAAGAACAGCTGGACTTGATCCATCACCATAGATAATTGGAAAACCTTGGTTTCTGGCTGCCTGCCCAACAATTTAATGGTAAGAAATAAACTTTATTAAAGAAAGATTCAATAATTAAGGGTGAGATGCCCTCCTGAGTGAGTGTGGTGTGTGTGTGTGTGTGTGAGAGAGAGAGAGAGAGAGTCAATCAAAAGAAGAAGTATGACAACAGGAGTGCTTTAGTTCTCTCAACAAAATCAGGAAAAGAAAAATCTTAAGAATATAGAGATAGGAAAGGATTAATGTGCCAACTTAAAATTGGTATGCCTTAAGCTGCCTTTCTTGATATGCACATAATCCAAGGTTATATATAACAACTCTTTAAGCCACCAATCAGTTATCTACTTGTCATATTGAAACTCATTCAAATAGGCTAGATTAGAAAAGGAAAACAAAAAGTTCATGGCATATACAAATAGACAGCAGGCATGCAAAAATGCTCAAATTTACTGACCTTCACTACTGCAGGGTTAAGATCAAAGGCTATATAACGCCATCCTACTGTATCACTCTCCCCTCCTGAAGCCAGTGGGTTGGACAGGAAATTGGCAAGGACCTCCATATCGAAATAAAAAGGAGGAAACTTAGAATATAAGCCATGTAAAAGACAATGTCACAGATCTTACAATGTATTAATTAATCTACCTGGCCCATCTGTCCAAATCCAAGGATAACAACAGGTTCACTGACATTGAAATTGATCATCTCAGAAGCTTTCTGCAAATAACTTACTCAATAAATGCAAACTTGAAGCTAAAAATGAAACTGCAAAAGTAAGACTTCCTTGCTTTTATCCAGAACAAGGTCTATTGCTACATAGCATACAACACAATAACATGAAGAACCATAAGACCAAATTTATCTACAGAGAAATATTAATCACACTATAAATTGAGTTCTTTCTATACCATAGTTTCTTTAAAGTTTTGCCCAAGGAAGAGAAAAGATTGGTAAAAAGAGGTTGACAAGCAAAATCAACAGAACAAATGAAGTATGCATCAAAAAGACTATCAATTATTATAGCATCTTAATTGTTTTGTACTTATTAGCCACATAAAATGTTTTAATTGACCACTCCCGTAACCCATCCTGTATACCTGCAATAATGTGCACAGACATGTATACATTACTCAAACTATAAACCTTTGACAGAGAACATACATTCTCAGCATCATGCTTGTCATCAACAAGACTAGCAGCCCTTCTTCCAGCTTCATTGAGAAGTGGGGTCAATGCCATTGACAATACAACAACAATTATCAGCAGCTTGTTGAGCTCAAGCGGCAGGACACCAAGGCTGCTTCAAAGAAAGCGGAAATTTTAAATTAAAGATCAACAAATTATTTATTTATTTATTTTTACTCAAATAGCAGGTTTAATCATCACTAACCTATTCGCTAAAGAGAAAACCACAAATGCAAACTCGCCTCCTTGAGATAGAAGAAATCCTATTCTTACACTTTCTTGTAGAGTAAGTCCAACAGCAGGGCCAATGGCAGTTAAAATTGCTGTCTTGATAGCAATCAAACCCCCCAAGAGTGATAGCACATTTGGCCACTCTCTTACAAGGAGCTGCAGCGAGGAAATAACAAGATATAGAAATAGGCTTCTCTATAAATTCACCACTGAAGCGAGCACATTTCATAAATTTATGCAGAAAGCTATTAGAAAATGCTATATGTTCTGTATTAAATATTTCTAACATAAATCACTATTTATCAAGTGTCACAAGCCAATGCATCCAATTCATGACAAAAGGAGGAAAAATTTGAAAAATCATTTGAGAAAAGATAAAATAACATAAAAATTGTGTATGCTGTATCCTTATTATTTCAAGAATAATGAGGGCTATTAGCTACTACTGCATGTGTATTTATCCAAGTCAGATATGTCATTAGGATGCTCTATTTTACCAAAATATTATATCACAGGCTAACAAAATTTGTTGAACCTGTGCTACATAGTTATGAATTGATAAGTAAAATCTTCACACATGCACAGGCACATAAAAACTAAACTAAATACACATAAAATAATCATGATTACCTATATCACACATTACAACAATCTTTCTTTTACCTGCATGTCAATAGATGTCCCTGTGGTTAGGAAAAACAACCCAAGAAGTAAGCCTCTAAACGGCCTTATGTCAGCTTCAATTTGTGTTCTGAAATTTGTTTCAGCCAAGAGTGCCCCAGCTAAAAATGCTCCAAGCTGCAATATGACATTGCATGCAATTATCATGCCAATTTTTTTTTTTAATTGATTCCCATTATCCCCAATCCACCCTCAAAATTTACAGTTCTTTATATCAGTAAAACATCAAACCGTATCACTAAAGCCCAACTTCTGTGTAATAAGTGAAGTCCCAGATATTGTCAGCAAGCAAAGAGCAACAAAAGCCTCAGAGCTCCTTGCATCTGCAACAACCTGAATTTGACAAACAGTTTATTGCCTGGAACATGTAAAAATGAGTTTGAATGCCATTTTTTTAAAATTAAAAATATGCTTTTTTTAAATATATATGATGCGGACCTCAAAAACTCTTCTAAGGATGTATTTTCCCCCAAGAGAAAGCAGACCTAAGCCACCTAACGCCTTCAAACTTTCTTGTGCAAGCATTGGCCAAATACTCTCCTGAGTCAGATTCTGAAGAGATTAAAAAACACAGTCAAGATTCAATTCATGACTTGATGCCTCTAATAAGCAGAATATAAACAACTTAATTCAATAGCAAGAAATATTAATATTCAAGATAAATATCTTAAATATTAATTTCCAAAATAATTCCAATTATGTAATGCTAAAGGTCCCACCTTTGGAAAAGGATGAAAATAGTTGAGTAAAAGTCGGTGCATTCAGAAGGCATTTCCTCAATTCATAAAATCAATGATGAGAAAAAATAAATAATTTCATTGATAAGGTTTCCAAATTATTGTTGCACTACAAATAGCCAAAATATCACCATCAAATAAAATATGCGCAAAGAGATAGTTATTCTACACAAAGCAATAACATATGATTGGATAGTATAATGATCCAATGGCTCTAACCGATTGGGTGCCAGTGAAGCATGATTCAAGCAGGGTAGAGACTTGTACTAAACCTAACATGTCATTTCCCTCGTTGTATAGGTAAGCAACCACAAGATAAATACATGAAATTTGGGGAAATTTTGACATCTACACAGATAATTTTCATAGTTTAAAAGTTACCTGGCTCTCTAGTATTGGAAGAATGACTAAAAGAGGAACAACGGCTATGTCCTGCAGACATCAAGCAGCCTTAGAGACAATAATTAATGACAAGAAAGTTTTTTTCTAATGACGTCATACTTCTCAAGTCAATCTACGGTGGAAATCCAAAGATGAACTAGAATATCTAAGATAGATCTAGTAGCTACATATTAATAGACAAAGACAGCATAACCAAGCAAGAGTGTGAGACAAAAACCTGCAGAAGAAGTATTCCTAAAGTTGCTGAGCCAAATCTTGTTGGAAGCTCACCTCTCTCTGCAAGAAGCTACACATATGTATGATTGGTAAGCTGCTTAAACTTTTTCACCAGATTTCTTTGAATGAACACAACATCAAAGATTAAGCAATAGCATATAAAAGAAAGGGATTGCATAGACCAAGAGATTGCAAGAACAAGAAAAAAAGGTATTAACATGATGTGATAGGGCCAGAGGAGGAAATTGACGAGCATTTACTACAAAGGAATATTAGTTCAAGGAATCAATGAGATTCAGAACAGAATATATTTCAGGCCAAGGAGAAAGGAAAGAATTAAAGCTTTCTCAATTGGCTATCTTTTGGCTGTGCTAATTATGCAAACCAAAGATCAGAATCTCATATTCTAAAAACAATTCTCCTAAAAAACCAAAACATCAAGATGAAAATAATAAATATGTCAATATTGACCAAAAAAGTAAGTCTCTTTAGCTTTTCCTCAAAATTCTGCAATAGTCTTGCTGCATAATTTCATTTCTGTTAGGCCTGCACATCTTGTTATCTTCATAATATCAAAAGTTGGTGGAAATTTGAAATATTGTAGAGTAAAAATACTAGCAAACAAAAACAGATATTTGACTGAGGCATAAAAGTAAGTTTGAAACACACATACAATTACCAATGTTCAAAAATAACTGTGTCAAAAGTTTATCTGGGACTCAGTTTGCTTTTTTCAATTTACATTAAAAATTACCTGTAGAACAAATGCAGAAGAAGACAGAGAAAGAGCAGCACCAATTACTACAGCTTCATCAACACTTCTGATGTTTACCTGAAATAGAGATATAAAACACCAGAATGATCATAATATAAGGTGGTAACACGAAAGACTGAAGATGATGGGTATAAATATCTCACCAGATCAGGCCTCGAGTGGAAAAGGAACTCCAATATTTTTGTTCCAATAGCCCCATTAGGAGGAAGTTCAAATGCGGTAAATGCTAGAGTAGAAAACACAACCTTCAAATGTGTATAAGTGAAAAGGAGATAAGGAAAAGAATGGCCAAAAGGAAAGGGAATAAATATGAAAGAAGGAACTGGCACTTTTATTTCAATACATTTCCAAGGATATTATAGAACTAACAGAGAATGAAGCTAACATACATATCAATGGGAAATGCTACTTCCATCACTAAGAATGGGCTTATTAATTCCTACATAATGAGAGGTTTGGATGCAATGGCTGGAGAAAGTTTATTTGCGTTATCATTTTCACTCTCAAAGTATCATACCTGAGCCAATCCCATCCCAAAGGCATATTTTGCAAGCGCTTTCAGACGTGCAAGTGAAAGTTCTAAACCCATCTCAAAAAGCTGAAAAGTAACGCACATTTAGAATCAATATTATATTGTATACTGTGTTTTAAAAAGAAATTCACAGAGAAAATAATTAACATTAAAGGAATAGGTTTACATCCAGACTTATGTATAAGAGCACCAAACATTCCACCAAAAACTCCAATCAGATTTTCATGTACATGATACCATGTCAAAACAACATATGAGCATAGCAACCAAACTTTTATTACTGTGGCTAGGTGCAAACAGTAGTTACGGTTGAAACCAAAAAGCAAATGCCTCACTTTCAGGAGCTAAAAAAGAAAATGAAGCAAAAGTGGAAATGGAGTGCACATGGCTTATATATATATATATATATATATATATATATATATATATAAAAAAAAGCCATGAATGACAAAAGTCTGAGTTTTGCAACGTCAGAGCCCCAGAAGAAATAATGGCTATATTCACAAAACATGCACCATGCAGCCTCCATAAGATGACTGGCGGAAGGAAATATTGAAAACTAGACTATAGTATCCATCTATGAATCCTTCTTTATTCCTACAGGAACATAGAACAATAAATCACAAGCAATGGAAGTGATCCCATTGTGAACTATTGGCTTCCATGTACTGTGGCTTAACTTCACTCTATCTTATATGCCAGTTTCAAATTCAATGCTTAATATAAGAATGGAAGATAATTACAACAAAAAGAGTAGATGGAATCTTAGGTAGCTGAGATCAATCTTACCAAGAAAAGTATCCCCCATTCAGACAAAACTTTCATATCTGTGAGGTTTCTAATTAAACCAAATTGATTGAGGACCACCCCAGCAAAGAAGAAACCAAGTATCTGTAAACAATAACCATTGCATCTATTTCAGTTGAAGAGATAAGAAAGTAAATGGATACAACCGAATATAATTCCATTATCATACAATTCCATATGCCTATGATCTTTCAACAAATTATTTCTATTGTTGATAATATAAGATTATGATGATTGAGTTTTGAGCAATAAGACACCAATAAATACTTACAGGACTTGCTCTAATTAATTTGAATGTGGGAACAACCAAGACAGTCACAGTCAAGAATGTAAGAGTATCCAGACCCAAATCATTGATGACTTCAACAGCACCAGCAACATCATATGCTACTTTTGTCTGCAACTGTGCCCTATGTAATGGCTTATACTTGGAAAAATAATATCCTTTCAACCCAAAGAATGAAGGAACCAAAAAAGGTGTTCCCTCAGAGAAATTCTCTGGCACAGAAGGCCTACGACTTATCCTGTGATTAGCACTGTATGATGGCTGAGACAACTGCCTGCCATCCAAGTATAGCAAGAAAGAAGAACTTCTACAGATTCGTGAAACAATGCAGGGGTAAGCCCAAATTGGCCTCTTGTGTTTGGCAACACCATATCCCTGCAAGGAAATGTTAGCAGAGTCAAAATATTCTCAGCTCCAAAAACACAAAACATCAAACTAATTCACACCCTCATGGAATATTGATATTGAAGAACAGGATAGCAACAAGGCGCACATGCTGGTTTCAGTAAGCGAGATGGACTGAATTGTGTGAATTTTACAAAACTAAAATATATATGAAGTATCACAGGCTAAGTAAACGGATGTCACTATGTCATAATATGACCTCTACTTAGAAATTGGAAAACTTATGTAAAGATTTCTTCATACTCACATTACAATATGCAAATCCTCAAAATCATCATCATTAAAAAGAAGAGTTCAAGCGGCCTAATATTGAAATAGCAATTGAAATCCTGGGAGTTATACATTCGTGACTGTGTATTGACAAAACCATTAGGAAGATGGAGGGATACAAAATTCAACAACCCCATGTCTACATCAAGCAAAAACCACTAAAAAGGGAAATCGAAGAAAGCACCTTAAAGCTCTGGCAATAAGCTATTGACTCCAACATAGCGGTAAAGCTCACGAGACAATAAAACTCCACTTGAAGAATCTCATTTGCATTCCTTTGTTTCTCTTTTATTGAGAATAGATACAATTAGAGATAGTTACGATAAATATTTAGAGCTACTGACTGCTCCTACCATATGATTATCGAAGCAAAAAAAAAAATCGAACCCAAACTTGAGGACGATAAGCGCACACGTTCAAGGGCTGAGAGTTCTTAGAAAGGAATTAGTTGAAAATGTGTCTGTGAGTGAACGAAATAGGCTCACCGGAGTTCAGTTTTAACGTCTAGCGAGACAGAGAGCGGGCCTCGCTGGATGGATGATAATCTATAGTGAGAGAATTTTGGAAGCCTAAGAGCAACGTAATGTCCACGTGGCTGTTGGTAATATTCAGCATGTGATTATCCGACAAAAGAAATGGATAAAGTGCAATAATAAGAAATAAAAATAAATAAAATTTAAGAAATATAAAAATTGGAATTCGCTCCCCCTTCTTCTCAACATGTTTGTGTCATGTTGATAAATATAACATAAAACACATGTTAAAAGAAAAATGGTAAAAAAAAAAAAAAAACCCAAAAAATTGGATTGAGAAAAATAAAGAAGACCGATATTTTTCAAAAAAATAATAATGGCACCGATTTATTCCTTTTTAAACGAAGAACACTGATTTTGGTCATGTTCCACGCTGCCGCATCCATCTCATTCAAATTAAATTTATATCTTCTCACATTAATAATTATTATTTATAATTTATTTAAATTTTGTTATTATTATTAATTCAATACAGTGAATTTATATATAAAATTTTGAAAACATATTTTTATTTCAGATGGAGGAGGAAGGAAGAGAAAATGAATTAGGAAAGAAAAGCAAGAGAGAAATTGTGTTTTCTCTTGTGTGGATGGAAAAAAAAAGGAAAAAATAAAAAAGGAAGAAAATGTAACCACGGGTAACTAACTCGTACAATTACTTTTTTTTATTAAATAATTACCTATATTTTAAAATTTGAAATTAAAGTTTTTTAAAATTTTTAATTCAGTATTTGCAGTCAACTTTTCATCCATTTACGTTAGCATTTTTTTTTCTAATATAATCATAGAAGTCTTACATATCAATGGCTTTTTCTTTCAAATTAAATTGCAGAGTAGTGAGACACATGTAAAGGCCAATCTATTAGAGAAAATGATTCTAAAACTTCAAGTTTCATTTTTCTTTGTCCCTCCAAACGATTTTTAGAACACTTGGAACTTGAAACTTTGGTTTCATGACGAAACTATTTTGTAATACTAGACTTCTATTTGTTTTATTAAAAAATATTTTTTATAAGAAAATTTCGTTAACTTATATACAAATAAATAATTTTATATATTTTATTATTAATAAAATAATACATTATATTATATAATAGAGGAATTTTTTTTTAAAGAAGTGGATGTTGTTCTCCATAATAACTACTATATATAATATTAAATAAATTTTATTATTTTAATATTTATATGTATGAATAAAAATAAAGAAATAAGATTATTTTTATAAAATATCTTTTCCATGAAACAAACACACCTTTAAGAGTTTAAGCACCTCCCTCTCTCCCTTATCATTTCTTTTCTAATCCAATTTTCATTTACAATGACTTGGAAATAAATGGAAACAATAATAGCAATATGAATGGTCAACATGAAAAATTAAATAGCACATCTACAAATTAAGTGATAATTAGATGAAATGTTAACAATGAGTATCTAATCAAAAAGTTTAACAAATTATAAGTATCAAATGCTAAATTGTTGAAGCATAGATAATCACATAGAAGAATAGTAAAAGTATAAGAGCTGCAAATCAATTTAACCTTAATAATTTTATTAAAATTATATTTGTCATTTTATATTTTTTTTTTCAAATAAAAATGCTTATCAATATTATATTTTCTTGCTCACAATTTCAACTCATCCAAACTTTTTTACACCTATTTAAGAAAACCGTGTTCTATTCTATCATATTTTGTTTTTTAATGGTGACAATTTCGTTTTAAAATATAGTTGTTGAACCTTTCTATTTACATTGCAACTTCGTTAAAAATTCAATTAGGAAAATTTTCTTGCATTCACCATTTTTTTTTCATACAATTGGACGAGAAAGTTTGCACTATTTGTCATTGTTGGAAGCATTTTGCAGGCAAATAATTCATTTTCATTTGATACCTAATTTTTTAAGCACATGCTTGCTAATTATAAACGTATGCTACCGTTAGACGACCATCAGAAGCATTCTTCTGTGCTCCCA
Source organism: Saraca asoca (assembly GCA_026873985.1). Lineage (NCBI taxonomy): Eukaryota > Viridiplantae > Streptophyta > Magnoliopsida > Fabales > Fabaceae > Saraca > Saraca asoca. The sequence goes on from JANHAO010003455.1 coordinate 23,164, forward strand.
TTCCTTCTCGATGCTATATTTCTTTTCAACCCTTAAGCCAGATGAGTCTAAGGGATTAGAAAAATCATTTTCTTAGCTAAGGCCATTGATAGATGATAATTTTGGAATAAGGATACGATAAAGAGTAACTCTCCTGTTCCAATTTTCCTACCTAAATTAGGATCCAATTTAGCATGAGCTTGAAAATATTATATTAATTTATTTTCTATTACTGATTATATTTAGGTGTCGGCAATTTGTTGGACACTTGATCAGGGGCCTTGTCGGATGTTTATTCGAAACTTGTTGGTACTTAGTTTAAAGGATATATAAAAGTGTGTTGGCTTGAAGTCTTCTTTACACATTCTAATTTATGTAATGAGGTATATATCAATAAAATGGAGTTGTTCATCTTCTTATTCAATTATTTTTTCATTTTTACCCGTTGTGCATTAAAGACTACTTATATGGAGCATTTTTTAGACTCAATTATTCAATTGCTTCGATTTATTTGTTTATATTGCCTTCGGATATATTGTGCATATTCTACAATACTCCAAATATTTATCCAAGTGTGGTTCAACTTGTTAGAAGGCTAGCATGTTAGCCAAAAGTGGTGACATGCATCACACTGTTTCAGCTAGAGAACAACCAGCGTATGGCATTCCTCATATATTAGAGCTCCTAATTTAACATATTAATAGTCTTAAGATTAACTTCTTAATTAAATCTCTTCTTTATTTAGTATAGAACTTTTATAAATAAATAACTTGTATAATTCATGTACAATATAAACAATAAAATACAATTCTCTTCTATCATTAACTTGATCTCAAGAGTCCCAAGGAGCATGTTTTCATTGTTATTCCGCTACATCTGCATCTTTTATCTTTCTTATCTTCTTTGCACCATAGATTCTACTAATCATATTTCCAAGCCTTTTGAAAGCACTTCTCCTAAATTATCCATGAGAGATATTAGGCTCTTTTACAACAACTACAGTCGGAATCTAGTAAATCTGCTTCACAAGCCTTATTTGTCACACCGAATACTCTTCCTTCATGATCTTTTTATTTTACTTGTTGTAACAATATGACCTTTAATTCCTCTATTTTTACTTTCAAAACACGACATGCTATCATACTAATTGTTCATACTGTTGATAATTTAGTTATGCATGTTCAAAATATAGGAACAATTAGCATACCTAAATTATTTATCTCTAATGTTTTTCATGTTCCAAAAGTTTCTTTGAATATTTTATTTGTTGGTCACTTATGTGAATGTGGTGTTGACATACTAGTCATGGTTAATTTGTGCAAGATTTACAAATGGGGGAGATCCTTGGGATTGGTTGTAAAATGGCTTGCTATTTGATTTTAACTCTCTTCATTTTCCTTCCAAAATTGTTACTACAATCGTTACATCTAATATTTGGCATGCTTGTTTGGGTTATATTTCAATTTCTAAATGAGGATATTTGATTTCTAATGGTTGTTTGGGTCATGTAAAACTAGAAAATTTTGATTGTGTTCATGTCAGCTTTCAAAATATCATGCTTTACCCTTTTCTAATAATGATCTTGTTTCATTTGCTCTTTTTAACTTGATTCATTCTGATATTTGGGAACTTGTCCCTCATGTTACTATAGGTGTTAAGCATTACTTTTGTGATTTTTATTGATGATAATTCTCGATTTGCACTATAAAAAAATTATATTTAGCAATAGTTTTTTTATACATTTAGCAATGGTTATAATTGCCACTAATGCATTTCATGACGATTTTCGGAACTGCCACAGATACGTGCGTTAGAAAGTATTTAGCGATGATTTTTTCTGTATTTAGTGACAATTTTTAAAACTGCTGAAAAAGTAAAAATTTTGATTGTTGCGGCAATTTTTCTTACTTTTAGTGGTGGTTTTTCAATTTTTTTTAAAATTATTTTTTATGATGACTTTTTTTGTTTTTAGTAATGGTTTTTCTGAAATTATTAAAAAAAATGAGCAGCGATTTTTATTATTTTTAGCGGTGATTTTTCAAAATTTTTTAAAAAATATTGTGACGATTTTCCTTGTTTTTAACTGTGGTTTTTCAAAAAATTTAGAAAATTCTTTTACAGCAATTTTTACTTTTTTTAGTGATGATTTTTCAGAAATTTTTTAAAAAGATTTTTTTTGCAACGATTTTTCCTACTTTTAACAATAGTTTTCCAAAAAGTTTTTTAAAAAAATTATTTTTAGCGCACATATTGTGTATCCAAATTCTTAGACAGATGATTATTTATTCACAGGTTAATGTTGCGTTAATTCTGAATCTTAGGATTTGTTATTTTATTATGACTTGCTGCTGCTAATTTCCCTCAATACTGGCTTTGGAGAATAAGAAAACTTAGAAAACTTATCTACAATGAACCAACTTAATTGGTTTATGTGTCTCTGCAAGTAAAAGCTTGTTTATATAATTAGCTAACCATGCATTAAGCACCACGTTGCTTCTTAATCCGTGAAGCTAAAATTAATTTATATATATTTAAGGACTATATATTGATGAGATATAAAAAGTGCATTTAAAAAGTCATATATTGGAATCAGATTTGTCATAAAAAAAAAAAAAATCTGGCAGAGGAAGACATGGATCGGATTAGGGTGACATCAAGTTTCAAATGGAGATGTAGGCATCATCATTGTTTCCTTGTCAAGAATTAATACCTTATCATCATTGGATTGCTCGTTAGTAATCGTGTGAGAGCGAATGTTAGAGCAAAGAGAATCCAAGTAAGATCTTAACACTGATAGGAATCCCTTGGCTGCTTCAATCTGTAAGTGAAGCAATAGAAATGAAAGCAATAATTAAAAAGAAAAAAACATGGGGACATGGAAACTAACAATCTGAAATGGAAATGGAATCAATACAGAAAACCATAGAATATCTACAAAATCCATCC
>JANHAO010003456.1:0-26106 GCA_026873985.1 Saraca asoca
ATTAATATTTAATAATATTATATTAAATATTAATTTTTAATATAATATATATTTATATATTAAAAATTAATATATAAATTAATTATTTTATATTAAATTTTATATAAATAATTTACTTATTTTATATATTAATTAATATAATTATTTATATTAAAAATATTAAATTATTATAAAATAATATTATATATTAAATTAATATTATTTGTATATTAAAATAATACTATTTTAATATATTAATATACTTTATATATTTAATATATTAAATTATATATTATATAAATATTAAATTTTAAATTAAATTGGGTGGAATCTTCCATTCCACCTAATTTTGGATGGACTAGATATTCCATCATTTGATGGAATATAGCATTTCATGGAATGTAAAATTCCATCCATTCCACCCAACTAAACCACATAATCTTTAATTTCATCTCTCATTCCTTTTCTATTCCACTTAACCAAACACCACCTAAACATTTAAGCTCACATCCATGTAATTAAATAAAAAAAGTGAATTTTGCTCTCAATCCCTTAATAAAAGTTGTAGGATTGGATCTTAGCTATCCAGTAGGCTTAGGTTTGTACCAAAATGATGGGTGGAGCTCCACCTATGAAGAAAACACTGAAGCCAAGTCTAGGTCACACCACTGCACCTTATTCTGAATTTTAGGCTTTATTTCACCTTCCAAACGTCTGTATTGGGTTTTGGGCTCTCCATGAAATTTTTAGCTAGATTTCTAAGGACTTAAGAATTGCTTGAAACTGAGGTCTAGAACTCCAGATATACCTAAAAATCAAAAATAGTTTGAAACCATCTAAATTCATCAAATAAATTTAATTAAGCATAAAATCTTAGCCAACCAAAAAAACCAATCTCAAGTGTCCCATTATGCACATAAAAGGACAAAAGCCTAAGTATAAAGGAATATAAAATATGTATAAATTGTGTTCATCACTTGGTTCAAGATGGCCAAAAAATAGAGTAATTGTTAACATAGTATAAAAATTTGAAGTTTGATACTTTAGTTTCAAAGAGTTTACTATATTTTTTTGAAATTTTTTAGAAATATAGGTTTCTTCCTGTTGTATTCACCACATGGCTTTGTAAGTTAACTTTAGAAACTACCATTTCACATTTCATGTTTTTCCTTTTTAATACTGTAGATTTATTTTACCAATAGTAACTTGTAGATGAAAGTAAGGAAGGTACTCATCTCTATTTGATAATTAGCAACAAAAACCAACCAATTGAAGAACTTGTAAATTGAAAATTACAAAGGTGGTGGAGGAAACAACCACAACAATGACCAAAATTAGAATTAGAAAGGTAGAAATAGCATGGTTCTTTTTCCCTCTTAGGTATGTGTCACAAGTCAGCCTTATAAACCAATTCAAAAGGCAAACATGCTTAGTTTTAGACAAAATTTGCTAAAAAACCAAGCATGAAGAGGAGGCCATATGGTGTGAATTTGGGAGTGAATGCACTTGTAGATTATTTTTCCAAATTTTTCCTATTTTGGGGGTATTTATATATCGATTGTTTGTACAATACGAGTAGAAAAGTACGTGGTGGCAATCTTTGCATCCATATTAAATGATGCATCAGAACCCTTAAAAGTTAGGAGAAAAGCCTTTATGTCAATTAGGAAAAGGTATGCCTATTCTTGTCATAGGGCTTTTGCTTAGAATGTTCTTTAAAGGGGTGCATCTAGTGACTTGGTGGATACTATGACTCAGGCTAGGGATCAGATTATGGAGCTTAGAGATACTCTCCCTACACATTTAAAACTATGTAATATGGCATATATTAATAAAATAGAGTTGTCTTTCTCCTTATTTTTAAAAAAGTCCTATCCTTAATATGCACTAAACGCTTTTTATGTAGCATGTTTTTTGAGACTTGATATGTGCTAATGCTTTGACTACACATTCATGTTGGTTTGTAGACATGTTGTGCATGGTATTTTGGTTGTATGGGCGACAAAATCCTTAATGCCCTGATTATCTATCCAAGTATGACTTGAATTTATTAAAAGGCTGGCATGTTGGCTAAGAGTTGGTATCATGAGCCGTATGGTTTCGACTAGAGAGCTATTGATCTGTGATAGATATTAGAGCTTGGTTATGCTAGAGCAATAGGTTGGAGCAATTTGAGGGCTTGTTGATGCATATGGAGTTTGTGAAAGAGGGTGTAAGAGGTTAGAGTAATTCGAGGGCTAGCGTGTGAGATATTGCATTTGAGGGAACATTAATAATGCATTAAGTGTGAGCATGTGTAGAATTTAGTGGACTTGTTGTACATTCTGGTATATTAATTATGCGCTTATTCATAGTAGCCATTGAAGGGAATGCCAACCACTCGAAAGAATGAATGAATTGACAGTGTATCCAGTAGGAGGAAGCCCTAAGAGAAGCCCTGGTCTAATGAAGAAATCTTGACCATTCCATGAGGGACATATTAGTTGTCAACAAAGCCTAGAGAGCGAAGCCACAATTATGCTTGAGAAAGCATGGCCATAAGAAACCGTAGACATATCTTGTAAGATGGTGCATCTTTTGTGATATGTTGAATGAATGAGTCTTGTTAAAGGGTCAGAAGGATGCTTGATGCTCAACCCCTATCAAAGCCATTGATATGGGAGAGCCATCATGAAGATGTGCTCAAAGAAGGAGTCTTCAGAGGAAGAATGTTGCTCGAGAACTGGCAAGAGAGAGGGACTGATCATCGAAAAAATTGCTATGAGGGCAATGATACTAGTGAATGACTATGAGGGTCGTGGGAGATGAGCCAGTATCATGTTCGAGGAGATAACACTTGAATGTACAAACCTAGAAGGGGTCATGAGGACCATGGTTCTAGGTAGCATTAACTCTAAAAAGACTATAATGGTTGAATTATCATGAGAGGTAAATTTAGAAAGGGTCAGAAGGATTTGATCAAGTGTGAAAGTTATGTAGTGGAAGTATAATGGATTGATCAAACCTAACCTGAGTAGACTTATAAGGAAAGTATAGGACTTGCAAGCAAGCAATGTTTTGTAAGCAAGGTATGGGACTTATGCTTGAACAAGATATAAGATTTGCGTTTCTCACATCGGTGGTGTGGAACATTGGATGTGGGGCTACCTGTTAGGAGACATGCAAAATACCAAGTAGGCATAAAAGCTATAAAGGTAGCACACACTTAAGCTACGGAGGTAGCAAGTCAAATCGAGAGCCATAAAGGTAGCAAGTCAAATAAAAAAACTACAGAGGTAGTGAGTTAAATCGAGAACTACAGAGGTAGTGAGTTAAGTTAAAGAGTTGTGTAGGAATAGTGTGTTACAAGCTACAGAGGCAGTGAGGCAAGTACAAGTTAAAAAGGTAACAACTTGAAATGCTATAAAGGTAGTGGGACAGATGAAGTCACAAAGGCAACAAAGCTAGAAGAGCTGCAGAGACAATGATACATGAGTTTGTGTCGAGATAATGAAGTTGAGTCTACAAAGGTAGAAGAAAAAGTCTGTAAAGGTAGCATTATTGAAGAAACCAAAGTTGTAAAGGCAACTACCTATATTTGTGGATGGAAAGCAAATATACAGTGGTGCAAGTTCAAGGACGAAGCTAAGGAGTAACAGATTGATGACAATCCTAAAAGCTATATCAATTTGAGGGTACCATTCATCAAAGCCTTTTAAATGATGTTAGCTTAAAGAGACAAGTAGAGTGGTTGAGGAAGTAGTTCGAGTGGAGCAAACTAAAGGCCCACATGAAGATTTGAGAAGCTAAAGCTTAAAAGGAGAAACCTATATGGAAGCTGTGTCAAATTGAGGCATCAATGAGGGCATTGGCATTTGAAGTAAGGGAAAATGTCACGAGTCAACCTTACAAACCAATTTGTCAAGCAAATGTACTCAGTTTTGGATGAATTTTGACATAAAAATCAAGCATGAAGAGGAGGCCTTGTGGTGTGAATTTGGAAGCAAATGCACTTGTAGATTATTTTCCGGAATCTTTTCCACTTTAGGGGTATTTATATCTTTTTAGCATCGATCATTTATCTAGTATGAGTAGAAACATATGTGGTTGTGATCCTTACATTTTTATCCACATCCATATGAGATGGCACACTAGAACCTTTAGGAGTTAGGAGAAAATTCCTTATGTCAATTAGGAAAAAGTATATCAATTCTTGTCAATAGAATTTTTGCTTAGAATGCTTTTTAAGGGGGTGCATCTAGTGACCTAGTGGGCATTGTGACTCAAGCTAGGGATCAGAGTATGGAGCTTAGAGATATTCCTCTACACACTGAAGACTATATAATGAGGCATATATTAATAAAATGAAGTTGTCCCTCTCCTTATTTTCAAAAAAGCTCCTTCTCGATATGCACTAAAGTCTTCTTGTATGGCACATTCTTTCAAACTGGATATGCATTAATGCTTCAACTACATGCACATGTTGGTTTGTAGACATGTTACACATGAGATTTTCATTGTATGGTTAACAAAATCCTTAATGCTTCGATTATTTGTGCAAGTATGGCTCAAATTTATTTAAAGGCTGAAATGTTGGCCAAGAGTTAGCATCATGAGCTACATAGTTTCGGTTAGAGAGCTACTAGCCTGTGATAGTATAGAGTGTTTTGACTTGTGGAAAAGATAATAGTGCACTGCCTAGATGGATTAAAGCACTTGTTTTCAATTATGATAAATTGTTGGTATATAGAGTTGTCTAAGCAACCCAGAGGTCTAGAAAAACTAGAAGTTTTTGCAAGGGAGACAATATGTATGTTACTATTGCTTTATTTTCCATCTTATGATGTTTGGATGTTTATAAGGAAGCATTTGACAACTTATTCCTACATACCTCTGCTGGATTATGACATGGCCTAATAATGCTTCTTAATGTTTTCCTCATGCATTGATGCCTTTAAGCTTCTAGAGGATAGAAAAGGCTTCTAGAACTTAAGGATATATTCATAGATTCTCTATGTAATGAAGTGTTTTATGCTTTAGGAGGCTTGTAGATGGGTGTCTCCCTTAGGGAGCTGGTTTATTGGTTAGGAAGACGTGATCTTGACTACTGATTAGACCTGGCCGTACCTCAGGATTGGAGGTCACTTATTTGATTGGGACATGTGTTATGTGATCTGTGACATTGCGAACTGATTCTAAGCTTGAGCTTGAAGGGTGAACATGCTAGACGCAGCTCGTCTCTCTTGATGACCCGGGATTAGTTCTGCTTGATGAGTACAAACTTCTGTCCTTAAGCTTGCTTTGCATCCCATGCTTGTGATTAGCAAGCCGACACCCACTCTTTGTGAGCTTAACACTTCTGAGTGATCTAGAGCCTTTCTCGATTGGACACATCTCAATGGGCCCACACTGGCCTATCTAATAAATACTGAAAGCCACCCATAACATTAGCCCCCAACTCTCAGTTCGCTTTATGGGCTGGGAGTTGCAGTTCATTGATCAAGACTGGGGAGTGTGATATCGTCGTTTGAATTGTCACTTTGTCTTTTCATCTGCATCTATCTTCATTACTTTCTTTTAATGTGCACATTTTCCTAAAACTGCCGTTTTGGCAAAAGCTAAATCCGAGAACTTTTTTGGACCATCAGATTGCAGGCAATTGATCAATTTTTAAATTGAACGGTTGAGCGATCAATGCTATAAAAAGTGGGACAAAACGTTCATCCCCTTCACATTCTTGCACACTGGTATTTTTTGCCCTTTAGACTTTTGAACAGTAACTACCAGCTTCATCTTCCTACTCCTTTGATTTTTGTCTTGCTGTAGTTCACCGACCATTCTTGATTGGAATCTTCATCCTCTGTGATCATTTTAGGATTTGATTCACTCCTTTGCCACGATAAGCTCTCTCAGTCTTTTGTTTTTATGGGTTTTTGATATGGCGTTGCCTGGTTTGATAATGCTTGTCGATTTGCTACTAAACGTTTTGGTTGTGGGTTGCTAACTTGAATTTTCTTCCCCTTTAGGGATTTAGTGGCTCAATAGTCTTTATTAGTTAAACCTTTTTAGGTCTTAGATAGTTTTAGTGTTTGTCCCGGTGGCTCGGGGGATATTATGGTTTGTTGTATAGAAAATTTTGTTTAAATAGTTGTCTCAGGAAGGGTTTGCCTTCAGTGGCTTAACCAGTTCCCTTTTTGTTTCATATTTTGTGTAGAAGGCAACCTATAAATGCCGTGGCCATCAGATAGGAAGTGTCAAGCTTGAATTCTCTGTTAGCAGTGGGGAGCTAATGTATCCCTTAGTTGGAGTGGCCTCTAGGGCTAACAAGGTCGCTGAACGGCCTCTCTCTCAGTCTAAACCTAGTGTAAGACAACAAGTCACTGAGGGTGCTTCGGACCACTCAATTTTCAAAAATTATCCTCCGACTATTGAGTTGCATGAGCTCGTGGGTATAGTGGAAAGCTTCCATATTCCTAAAGGTTGCCGCCTTATGGAATCTTCTCCTGATGACCACGCTGCTCATCCACCTTAAGGGTCTGTCGTGATCAGCCCTTATCACCTTGACGCTGGGCTCAGATTCCTGGTTCATCCCTTTATCATCAATTTGTTGAATAAATTGAAGCTTTCCCCTTTTTAGCTGACTCCAAATTTCTGTACCCAACTTGTCTCCCTGGCACTCATGTATCTGCCGAGCAACCTTCCTCCCCCATCCGTGAAGGTTTTATGCCATCTCTTCAGCATGAGAAGTATAGGCTCCTCGGAAGGGATCTATTATCTTTCAACTCAAAATTCAAAGTTTAAGGGGGCTTTGCCTTAGGGAAAGGTTAAGGGTAAATCAAATGTTAGTCAGTACAAAACCCACTAGTTCTACATCTCATGCCCATCCTTGTGTTCTCTTTGCAATTTTGACTTTGTGAGCTGTGATCATGTGAGCTCTTGTGATTTCTTGTTTTATTTCTAACACTTCGTCTCATTCTTGTAGCTTGGGCTAGCAAAGTAAAACCAACACTTGGAATAGAGGAGGCTGAGGTATTACACCGAATTGCTATTATTGATGATCTACATAACGATCTTAAGTTCGATGATGACCTCCTACGAGCTTGTGGGTTAGCTCTAGCGCTGAACGTCAAACTTATTAGGGAGATCGGCGCTCATCAGGTGAAAGAAATTGGGCCAACTTGCTTTGAAGACTATGAAGAGATGGTGAAGCTATTTTTTCAAAGTCCACCCTTCGATGAGTCTGAGGAGCTTGAGGTCACTGCAACCCCTCCAGGTCCTGCTATTGTGGTAGCTCCCACTGATCCAAACCAGTCTCTTCCAGAGGTAACTGCGGTGCCACTTTTAGAGCCAACTCCTACCCTTCATCATGAAGTGACTGAAGTGGATGGGGCTACGACCTTATCTAGCCCTTGCCAAGAAATGAAGAATAAGTAAGGGGAAGAAGATTGCTGGTAGTTCAAAGCGAGCGACTTATGGGGATGTAGTAGAGGAGCATTAACTAGACCTTGGTCTTGGGATGCAAGGATATTTTGACTTTGTCCAGGAAAACTTGCTAGACATTCTACGATCTCACTCCCAGCCCTTGACCATTGGAAACAGAAATCTAGAGAGGAGGATTGATGTGTTTCACCATATGTGAAGTTTTGTTGGTAGATCATTCTTATCTTGATTTTTCTTGCCTTTTCAAAGTTTAACTTAATTTGCTGCACTCTTTAAGGTCTACTAGGAGTGGTGAAGATTGGGGAGTCACTCTAGTCCTATGAAAATAAGAATGCCAGGCTGGTGGAGGACTTGGCTATTGCGACTGCTAAGGCTTTGAAAATGAAAGATAGGGTATGGAATGCCGAGGTTGCCAAAACAGAAGTTGAAGAAGCTCAAGCTCATAAGGTGGCAAGTTGTAAGGCCATTGAAGCTGAGCTTAGCTAAGCGGTTAAAGAGCTATTCCAAATGAGGAGTGACAAGGAAACGGCACTTCGAAGCTTTGATTTAGTGAGTCAAAAATTTGAAGCCGCTGCATAACGGGCAGAGGTTGCCAAGGCTGAACTTCAAGTGGCCAGCAGAGAGGTCTCTTTAAAGTGAGAAGAGGTTGACCGAGTCATAGTCGAAACTACCAAGTAGATCATAAAGGCAGTGGAGGATGCAAAATTTATGACGAGCTCCCTTTTCTTGTACACTTTGTGGAAGCACCACCTAAATTTGGATTTCTCCTTCTTCGGATTGGAGGTTTTAGATGCTATCAAGGGCTTTAAGAAAAAGGATACTAGAACTAAATCTTCCTATAGAGGTGCAGCATCTGAGTTGAAACTATTCTACTGAGAGTGCCACTATCAAAGAGATCAGCCTACAGGTTGCGGAGCCTTCAAATGATCAGACAAGAGACATTTCGTTTACCTTAAGTATTGAGCCTGCCTTTCATTAGAGCCCAGTTTATGAGAAATATTCCTTTTGTAAACTGAATTTGCAATTTTGTATTTCTTCTTTTAAGCCTCGTATTTTGACATTGTACTTAATTCTAGATTTTGCACAAATTCACCTCATAGCAAGAGGTACCAAATAGTTTTATTCCCCTTTACGCTTCCTACATTCACCATGTGAGATGTTCTCTGAAATTTACACAAGTTGTTGTGAATGATTTCCTGCAAAATAATAGCTTAACATGTATTTGGTAAGATGAACATTAGATAGGTCAATTGATCTTAATAAATTGTAGAAGAAGGTATAAATAGATTCAAGCCAATGATTTATGACTTAAAAGGATACACGCCATATAGAATGGCCAATCAGTCGTATTGACCCATCTTAGGTAATAAACTTTAATAACGAGCCATTAGCAAGAATTAGAGCCAAGTATTTAAGTGCACAAACCAGTGTACGACAAAAAACTTGAACAGGCTGTATGAGAGTTACGGACATTAGATATCACGAGAGTTGCATCTTAACTGGGATATTAGCAACAAGTTCATCCCTGGAATAAGCTTTGGGAGGCCTCAATTGGAAAGCTAGCAATTCAGAATAATTATGACATTCAGAAGCTAGTGCGCTTAAAAAAATGATCCCAACTCATAGAGAGGTTAGCAATCTTGTGCGAAATCAAGCATTATGGTACTAGGGTAAACATCGAATACCTCAGTTTGAAAGGTGAAAATTAGTTCATCTCCAGAATGAGCTTTGGGAGGCCTCAGCTCGAAAGCTGGTAATTTGAGCAGATATGGCATTTGGGAGTCAATCACATAAATGTTTAAGATAACGATCTTATATGGAGAGGTTGGCAACTCCTTTGAGCGATGCTGCTGATCTTGTGCCAGAATTGAAATGACACTGGTGATCCTATGCTAGACTTGAAATGATGCTAGCAATTCTATGCTAGACTTGAAATGATGTTGGCATTCCTATGCCAGACTTGTAATGATGCTAGTGATCTTGTGCCAGACTTGAAATGATCTTGAGCCTAAACTGCGGGCGATCCTGTGCCAGACTTGAAATGATCTCGAGTCCAAACTGCTGGCGATCCTATGCCAGACTCTAGGCAAATGGTATCGATCCTGTGCCAGACTTGAAATGATGCTGGCAATCTTGTGGCAGACTTGAAATGATGCTGGCAATCCTATGCTAGACTTGAAATGATCTCGAGCTTGAACTATTGGTGATCCTATGCCAGACTCTGGGCAAATATTGGAAATCCTATGATAGACTTGAAATAATGTTGGTGATCTTGTGCTAGACTTGAAATGATGCTAGCAATCCTATGCCAAAATTAGAATTTAAGGGTCTTGGCCCCATCTATATGCAAATGTGAAATCTTGCTCCTCAAGTTCCAAAAAATTAACATTGTAGAATTAACAATTTTGAGTCCGTGCTCGGGTCCCTTGAAAAATCATTTAGAATTTTATTATTAGAATTCATGAACAGATCTGAGATTTCTATTTACATTTAAGCAGCACATATAAAAGAAAAGAAGGTGTAAAAGCATTGAAGCTATTATTGTTATGACTGCTAGGATCGTTGTCCAAAAGATTGCACCACATAGCCTCGTAGATGGCCTCTCTGCATAAGGTTCTCGATGGCATCTTTGAGTGCCCAACACTTTGAAGTTTCATGTTCGATCTTTTCGTGGTAGGCACAAAATTGATCTCTATCGTATCTACACTTGTTGCAAGTCTTCAATGGTAAGGGTCTCCCAAAATCCTCTCTATCCTTTTCAATTGCAAAAATACATTCTCAAGTGTCTGACAAAATGTTATAGCTATCATATCGGCCTTGGCACTGAGAGAGCTCACTTCTAGCCTTCTTTATTGACCGATCGTCCCAATGATCTTAGTCATCCTTTCCTCTGCTCTTGGGGTGGTTCACATTATCTTTGTTTCCAGACCTTCCCAGGCCAAAGGATTCTTCCCACCTGATTTCCTTGGTAGCCCACTCATAGAACTCTCCCAAGTTATTGACTGGGGATTTGTAAATGTTTTCCTATAGTTTCCTATCTGTGTGGAGTCCAGTGGAGATCACTATCAAGATACTCTCATCGGATGGTTTCTCTATGTTGTTAATCTCGTGCCTGAACTAAGTGATGTAGTCTTTCAGTGGTTCACCCTCTCGCTGGAAGACTATTATGATATGGCAAGGCAACGCTACCTTTTCAATGCCTCATATTGGTTGATGAATCTTTCTTGGAATTCTTTCTAATTGCCAATGCTACAGGCCGGGAGATTCTTGAACCAAGTTTAGGTTACATCCCTAAGCATAGTTGGGAAGACTCAACATTTAACCAGTGGGTTAGTCATCTACAGATCCATCTAGATATTAAATGTGTCCAGATAGTCGTAGGGGTCGCTGTCCCTATTGTATTGTGAGATCGTGGGGAACTTTAGTTTGCAAGCGAAAGGTTGCTTCTCTATCTTGCTGGTGAATGGAGTCCCCTCCTCATAGTGGTCTTGGCTATCTTGGGTTCAAGGGCATTCTTCCAGTTGCTTTACCCTTCGGAGGAGTTCTTTGACCATTAGGTCATGTACTCCAGACCGTCGACCGAAAAATCATTCGCCCTTGTCTTTCTCCTAATCCCAGGAATAATAACATAGGATGTGTCCCTAGTTGGACCTATCTGAGCCTTTTCAATGATGTGATCTCTCATATCGCTAACCATCATGGCTCTTATAAAGCCGCCAAACTTCTGACCTTTCCTGCAAGCGAGAGGGATGAGTTATATTAACGCATTGGCCCCCTCTCGGTATTGTGACCTGAGCCTATTTTTGCACTCCCTGGACTTGTGCTTGAGCTAGTGCTCTAACTGTTTTAGCCATCTCTCTTGCTATGCTTTCGAGTGCTTCTTAATGTTGACACCAGGTCTGAATTCTATCAGTCTCAAGGGCAATAGGCTAGTGGGAGGCTGATGGCCTCACATTATTGATAGTGCCCATAGCGGGGATGGCAGACACCCTTACAGCTGGGGAGGTTAAGCCCCCCGATGATAACTCTCATTGTTCTACATGATCCTCGGGTTGGCCAATGACAACATTGACACTCTTGGTTACTTGTCCTCTTACCATTGCAGCTGCCCAGTGAATCATAGAAATGGAGGGAAAATAGGTCGGAGGTTCTAGGCCTTTCCTTCTAGCACCAAAATGTTGATAGTAAAATCTGGTTTTGTGGACCCAGATCTTAGTCAACACTTGAAATGTGAGTTGCAAGTGTGTGAACAGATAGGAAAAAGAAATGAAAAAGGAGAAAAATGGGCACCAGGAGCATTTTTATCGTGGTTTGGCTAAAGCCAATTTGGCCCTTAGGTCCACGTTGATTGTATTTGCCTTTAGGTGGTGGTTCTCACTATTCAGATAGGTAGAGTTACAGTACACAAGATTTCCCTCTAGCCTCTCTCTCAGTGTTTTGATAGAGCTTCCACCTATCTTTTTCTGGAAGTCCCCTTTTACAATGGATTGACCCTCTATTTATAAAAGTAAGGGAGATTACAATGGTAATTTTCCAATTTGTACATTAGTCACATCATGTAGCTATTTCATACAAACAATTTAGACTCTACTTTAGAAGGTCTGTAGGTAGGTGTCTCCCCTCAGGGGCTAGTTTGCTGGCTAGGAAGACGTGATCTTGACTACTAATTAGACCTAGTCGTACCTTGGGGCTAGAGGTCGCTCATTTGATTAGGACACGTGTTCTGTGATTCGTGACACTGTGGATTGATTCTAAGCTCGAGCTTGTAGGGTGAGCATCCTGGACATAGCTCACCCTTCTTCATGACCCAAGATTAGTTCTGCTTGGTGAGCGTAGACTTGTGTCCTTGAGCTTGCTTTGCATCCTGTGCTTGTGATCAGCGAGACGATGCCCCCTTCTTACGAGCTTAACACTTCTAAGTGATCTAGAGCCTTTCTTGGTTGGACTCGTCTCACTAGGACCACGTTGGCCCATCTAACCAATACTGGAAACCACCTATAACAAAAGTGTTAGAATGGATGTTTGTAAGGGTTCTATAAAAGAAATTTGTGAAAAGAATGTGTGTGGATTGAGATCTAGTTGAGAGAATTTGAGAGTTTTGGTATTAGGCTAAGAAGTATCGCATGAATGAATTTAAAATTAATTTAGTATGTATAGGATTGCACTTTGAATTGATTCGTGAATCAATTCAAAAGGCAAAAATTTAAATATGAATCAATTCGGGTATAGTATTCATGTACAAATCGATTCATCCAAGTTTTTAGAAAATTTTAAGTCTTCTCGAAACATTGAAAAATATTGTGAATCGATTTAGGAATCGATTGGTGAATTGATTCAAATACTTAAAGAAATCCTAGAAAAATTTGAATCAATTACTAAATTGATTTAGGAAGTCCTGAATTCAATTTTCTAAAGTTATGTTTTCTAAGTGTTTTCCTAATTACTTAAACAGCCAATAAATTCTTCAAAACCATTGAAAACTCAATTTTCTCTCCATGTATAAGCAAAACAACTTCAGGGGTGTCTCCAATGCCTAAGTTAGTAATTGCAATGTACAAATTAATTAAACATTTAAAATGAAAAAAAAATGTAAAGGTTTACTGATAATGGGGGATTTAATATTCTTGGACTTGTGTGAGTGAAACTTCTGTCTGAAATCATGAGTTGCTTCTATTTCTCCTGCACAGACCTGCAAAATAAAATCTATACTTACTTTGTTGGTAACCAAATACTTTTAGGTCTAGTTTTGTTAATAATCATAGCAAAATTTCCATTAGAATTGGATGCCTTTGGTTACCAAACTAACTTTTCATTTGGCTTTAGCTCATAGGTACCATTTCTATATAAAAAGTGTTTAATAAGATGTCCTTTATGGTTGCAGTAGAAACATGTAATATGTCTATGGTTTCTATTTGACTTTTGTTGCCTTTGTTGTCTCTATCCTAAGCCAGACTTATTCTAAAATTTCTTTTGACTTTTAGCATGCTATTAAGTTTTATCTCACTATTTGTGAATCCTTATAAAGCTATGGCTAATTTATCTATTTCAGACTTATAAACTTCACACTGATCATATGTTTTATTCTCACTTAACAACTTTTCTGCTAGGATATTTAGATTAGTATTCTCCTTTTCCAATTTATTGATTTTCTTTAGCAAGCTATCATTTTCATTTTTAATGTGTTTCAATTCATTTTTAGCTTTCAGTAAATAATCATACAAATCAATGCATATATCTTCTATTTCTTCATCACTATTATCATCAGCAGAAAAATTATACTCATTATAAGGATTAATTTCATCTTTAGAGTGGAAAAAGGACTCATTATCGAATATCTCATTGTCATTAAGTCTTGCCTTGAGATAGAGAAGGGCTTCATCTTCTTTCTCTTCATCTTTTGAATCAGCATTATCATCATTAAAAAAAAAACTAAATCAACCTTCTTGTAAAATAGTTTTCTTTTCCTTCTTTCATTCTTAAGTTGTCTTTTCAAGTAGACTGGCAATCTGGTTTAATGTGGTCAGGCCTTTTGCATTCAAAATAAGTAGGTGTTGTGCTAATACTTTTGTTTCCTTGATCAACTTTGTTATGATTTTTCCTTTATGTTACTGTTTTCCTCTTTTCTCTACTCCTCTTTTCTCTAAGAATCCTTTGCAACTTTTTGCTTAGCAAAGTCATATCTTCTTTATTATTCATATCTAGATCACTATCTAATTCTTCTTCATTAGAAATTTTTGTAGCTTTAAGTGCCAAGTTTTTATTTCTTTTGTCATCTCTATTCTTTTTATACCTTTTCAATTTTAGCTCATGCTTTTCTAGATTTTCATAAAGCTCTTATATAGTTGGCATACCCATCTTGAGTGATTCCTTTATGGCAGTCACCTTTGGTTACCATTCTTCAGTGAGTGATCTTAGGAGTTTGTGTACCAAATCTACATTTTCAAATTTTCTTCCAAGTAACAAGAGTTGATTAGTTATGGCTGTGAATCTTTGAATAAGATCTTTGATTGATTCACCCTCTTCCATCTTCAACATTTCATACTCAAACACTAACACATGCACTTTAGATGCCTTAACCTAAGTTTTGTTTACATGTGCTACTTCTAAGGTATCCCAAATCTGTTTAGCAGTTACACAGTTTAAAATTCTCTTATATTCATTAGGGGACAAAGAGTAGGAGATGATCCATTTGACCTTAGAGGCAAGGAGGTGTCTTTCCTCTCCTCATCAGTCCATAGTGACTTAAGTTTGGATTGTGAAATCCCATTTATAAGGGCTTGAGGTGGATCATAACCATCTTCCACAAGTTCCCACATATCAATGTCAATTGCTTCAATAAAGTCTCTGATCTTTTGCTCTCAGTAGGTATAGTGATGTCCATTAAAACCAAGGGGTTTGTATAAAGAAGGACATTCTGGTAATAGTGTAAAAGTAGAATCCATTTTCTCTTTTAAAAATAATAGAGTATTAAGAGCCTGAAGCTCTGATACCAGCTATAGTCCAAAAAAAAAAAATATTCGAGTAATAAAAATGATCTTTCCCATTTTACTTTGGTAAATTGTGTACTCTTCTTTAAAAAATAAATTCGATTCTTTTGAGTTGTAAAAGCGAAATTCTTTGTAAAAATTATTTTGTATTTAGATTAGGAAGTTAATTGAATAATCAAGATCTCAATTGGAGTGACTGATTTGATATTGAAAATCAGAGTTAATTTAGCAATTGATACAAATTATATGAGATTTTATTGAAACAGTTTATTGCAGAAACAACATTATAGAATTTTAGCATAGTAGTTCAATAGAATTATAATGAACTAGTGTTGCAATAAAATTAAATTGTAGAATATAATCTTGCAGTAAGGATAAATTATAGAAATATAAAGAACTGTAAAGAATAATAAAGACATTACAATATTTAAAGTGGTTCCATTTCACCTGAAACTACAGTTGAAGTCTACATCCACTAGATCAATCTTTAACCAGATGACATCTTTTATTAACTACAACACAATTTTAACTGGGCTCCTAAATAACCAGTTCATATAACAAGATTTATGCTAGGCTCTTGTAAAACCTATAACACAAGAATTATCTAGACTCTTGCTAACCTAGATACAACAATTATTCTATCTCATAAAGACTATGATCAACCTCAGAACCTAGAGATGTACAAAGAATTCAATACACCTTCAACTAACTGTAATCAACCTCCTAGCTAAAGAAGATGTAAAGGGAAGATTAACATTTTCCTTTGTATCTTCAATTCTATCAACCTAGAAATTGTCAAATTAAAATCATGATCAGGTTCCTATCAACTTAGAAATCTGAAATTAAAATCAAGAAAAAGGTAAGATATACAATACCCAATTTTGAGATGAAGATCTCAAAATATTTAATTGTGAATTCTCTTCAAACTTGATAAAAGATCCTTGATTTGATTAGATAAAGAGAGGTGTGATGAATCTTGTTAAGCACGAATAGCTCTAAGATTTTTGCTCTTGAAGAAGTGTGTTTGTTATGAAAACTATTTGGTTTGAAATAGGGTTAGGGCTATCTATGATTGCTGTAACTGACACTTGAAAAATAATTGATTTTCGATCTTTAAATCGATTCGTAGCTGTTATAACAAACTCATTGATTTTTGAATCAATTTGTCTATGAATATCATAAAGAAATTCAAGGCTTGAATGGATTGATGAATAGTATCATAGTATATTAAAATCAGATCTTGAATCGATTAAGGAATCGATTCAGATGATTTTCCTAACCTTTGGTAAAAATATTTTTCAAAACTTTTCTTCATGAATCAATTGGTGAATTAATTCAAATAGTTTTCACAAGTTTTTCAACATGAATTGATTTGTGAATCAATTCACATAGTGTAAAATGATTTTTATGAAACTGTACTTGTTAAAGATCATTTTAAAAACTTTGTTTAAAAAATATTTGATTTTAAATCACTTTAAGAGATTTATTACTACCTTAATTTATTAGTTTTAAGAATTTTGTTTGTATCAAGTTTGATTAGAATTTCACTTACAAAAGATTCTATAAAAGATAAAATGATTTCTAAATAAAGTTGTGGATCTCTTGAATTATATATACTTTGATCCTACAAAACAAATATCAAACACTAAAGAACATTGTTAGACTTAAATTATTTTCAACATTAAAACCAAATGGGGACAGATAACAAAGTAATCAAATGCTAACAATATAAAAAATGTTAACAATCTCAAAAATGTTAACATGAATGTTGCCTTGTTGAAGAAATAGTTGTATTTATTCTAGATATCTTAGTAACAAAGATATGAATAGGAAGAATGTGAACAATAGTATAATTTCCAGTTGGATGCTTATAGCATGTATAGCATGAGAGGAGTTATTTGAGATAACTATGAGAGTGGTGAGTGATTTACTTATTAGGTTTCCTCTTAAGCTCACTATGTTTTTGTTTTAAAATGTTTTAGGTTGCAAACTTGCTCACGTCCGTATGAATCACTTCAATGAAGATTAAAGAATGGACTTAGGAGAATACTTTGGCAGTAGAATGGTCTCCTATGAGTCCATGCATATGTTTGAGTCATTGTATTTTGCATACTGTAATGCCTTGTATTCTATGATTTTGTGATAAGTTCTAATGTTAAGACACGTGTTGGTGACATGTGACCTTGGCAAACATAAAAAATACAAAAGAGACTATCAAATTTTTTTTCTTTTGTGAAATTCTTTTGAAGAGTTATGAAGATGAGTTTCTTGAAAGAAAATTGAGTATTTCTTCTTTTAAGTTTTCTTGTAGAGTAAATGTTTATTATGATTTATTTTTATTTGGACAAGTTCAAGTATAGCATAAGGCTTATAAGTAGCCATCATGGTATAGCTTCTACGCCAGTCATGGTTCAATGTTGGGGCGTGACAACATTATAATTTATAATACAAATTATTATTAAATAAAATTAATCGAATCTGTGCATACAAGCTAGTGAGTATATATATAATGTGATTCATGATATGTATATATATTTTATGACCAAAAAGATTTCTACCCAAAGAAGGGTAAAAACTTTCACTTCATTAAGTACTGGAATTGTATTCACACCTTATGTTTAATTATGTTTAATAATTTCAGAGAATGAAGTTCAAATGAACCCTAATCAAATAGGTTATGCTCTTGTTTAGTAGAGGTAGAAGTTAAGTTTTAGAATGTGTTGTATACAAAAATTGGCCTCGCAAGGACGAGTCCTCGAGTATAATGAAGACTAAGTCCCATGCTCCAGTAAGCGGCAACAACAAAGTAATTTCAAGCGTCAAGCCCTGCCTCACTCGTCGCAACACAATGACGCTGCGAGGAGGTTCGGATACATCCCGCGAAACAATCTCACCCATGAGGGATGAACCGGTGAGGAAATCATAAGAGTAGGTCGTCAAGTGACCAGTCGTTTCGCTCAAGCTTGCCTTCTCACTATAGCGACACCCAGCTCGCTACAATAGAACCCGTGACACCTCCAGGCCAGACTTCCCTGCTCAGGACATCGAGTAGCAGATGCAAGTTCACCGCCAGCCTGGGGGGACCGTCTAGCAACCTACTTCCTGCAATGGCCGGATTGTAGCCCTCTTTTCTGCCTTTTCTCATTTATTATTTGATATAACACAACTGTAGCTTGTAATTAATACATGCAACCCCTCCTTCCTCTATAAATAGGATTATATTGTTAGAAGGAGGAGGGAGAGGAGAAAGGAAAATCTTGTAAGTAGAAACTCTACAAATCACTTGATATTAATAAAATCTCCGTTGTGGATGTAGGGTCCGGTACTGTTTGGATTTGGCCGAATTACGTTAAACGTGTTGTTCCCTTTTCTTCATCTTCTTCCTCTCGGTCCTTTCTCTTCCACACTTCAAAGGTAGTATTGGATCCCAGAACTCCTCCCCATTGGCTGAAGTTTGAGTCTCCTGTACCAACTGAATTTCACCGTCAACATCTTTTGGCACCGTCTGTGGG
Organism: Saraca asoca; assembly: GCA_026873985.1. Taxonomy (NCBI): domain Eukaryota; kingdom Viridiplantae; phylum Streptophyta; class Magnoliopsida; order Fabales; family Fabaceae; genus Saraca; species Saraca asoca. Next base: position 18,398 of record JANHAO010003456.1, read on the forward strand.
GGTCCATATGCTTTCTGATGTTTCTACTACAGCCTAATCATGGCCAGAGGAAGAATGACATGGAGTTCCATAGCTCCAGCTTCTCAACAGCACACCGCTGCACCTAAAACTTAAGAGGCACAAATGCCTGACTAGTCCCGATCGACACTCAAAAATACGGTCAGAGAGTTAGCTAAGACTGTCAAGGTGCTTGCTCAGGCACAAGCACAAAATGCTCAGAGGCAAGAAGAAGTCATGGCATAACTCCAGCAGCTTTGTGAGGAAGCCTAAAGAGAAGCCCATGATGATCGCGACAGCCAGTGATCGGAGGGCTCGCAGCAAGCAGAAAGCTCGATCCCTCAGCGCGAAAATTAGTGTCCAGTAATGGAAGAGGTTTTCTAGAGGTTGAAATAGCTGGAGGAGCATCCCCAACCTTAAAGCAATTAACCTCGCTATGAGGAAACCTCACCGTTTTTCATGGAGATCGAGAAGCAACCTCTCCTGCAGAAACTCAAAGTGCCAGCTATCCCTCTGTACAATGGGAATAACGATCCCAGCGATCACTTGGACATGTTCAATACTCAAATGGACCTCCAAACTATCAACCCCTTGTAAAGTGTCATGTCTTCCTGCCACGCTAGAGGCAATACCTCGTACTTGGTTTAGGCGCCTCCCTTCACGCAGCATCGATAACTGGGAGGAACGTCAAAGGAAGTATGTCGACCAATACCAGGCGTTGAAGAAGCAACTCGCACCTCCTTGCTACCTTGTGATGATTTTCCAGTGCATGGATGAGTCGCTCAAGGACTATCTGTCCCTGTTCAGGCACGAGGACAACTCCGTGGAAAATCCTTCGAAGGAAAGTGTTCTGACAGCCATCTCAATGGGACTTCGTAAATACGGCAATTTGTACAAGAGCCTCTACAAGTCCCCCGCTTGAGATCTTGCTGAATTCTATGATCGGGCGACTAAGCAAATAAGATGGGAGAAACCTTCGAAACGGAGGAACCTAAGCATAAAATGGGCCATATTGGTCCCACCGTGAGCAAAAAGAGGAGCAATGAGAGCCATGACAACCCCACTCCTCATCTCGCCAAGAAAGCAAAACTCTAACAACCCGGAGGCCACTACGAAAGCTATAGTATCCTGTCAGACACGCAGGACAAAATCTTCGCCACAGAAAAGGATAACGAGGATTTTGAAAGGCCCAGGCCAATGAGAACACTCTTCAAGTCCAGGGACCAGAGCAGATTTTGCGCTTACCACAACGAGGCTGGACATACCACCTCAGAATGCCATGCTTTGAAAAATGCCATTGAAGGCCTCATTAGAAGGGGTCGGCTACAGGATTACATGGCAGGGCCATCCGAGCAGCATGCGTAGCAGGCTCAGTGAGTTATCACCTGAAAGCCTAAGCCCTCCATCCAAACCATATTTTGATCTTGTAATGCTCAACTGTACTAGTCATCATATGCTAAATGAATGAAGAATGCCGATTGGCTAAATGATATCTAGACGAAAGAGTATCCACTCCACTATTGTAATCCGCTATAGCGAATGGTTTTCACCTCGCTGCAGCAAAACATATCTGCTACAATGAATGGTTTTCACCTTGCTACGGCAAAACAAACTCGTTACAGCGAATGGTTTTTACCTCGCTACAGCGTAACCTCTACAAACAAACTCGCTACAGTGAATGGTTTTCACCTCGCTACAGTGTAACCTCTACAAACAAACTCGCTACAGCGAACGATTTTCACCTCGCTACAGTGTAAGCTCTACAAACTTGCTATAGTGAATAGTTTCACCTCACTACAGCACATTCTTTACAAACACGATTGTCTCAAGCAAATGGTGTTCACCTTGCCACGATAAAAAACTCAGTGAACGATTTCTACCTCGCCATTGTTGAAATAAAATCGTCATGACTACCCACAGCTCTCATGCGGATGAGTATTTTCACAGCTTTCATGTGATTAAATTCCCATAATTTTTATGTGGACACACTCTCTACATCTCAAATGAGATCTCTCAAGTGCAGCTCACTTGCAATCTCTCTCTCGCATTAAGTCAAGCAGTCAGAAAAAATGTTGAAAGCATAGCCAACTGGCTGAAAGAAGAAATTCTCATTAAGCTATCATGAGTTTACATACAATAATGCATGAAGCATTCATTACAGTTTCTGAAAAGGAGAATAACTCATGCCCCGTAAAGACCTCAACAAGCGAGGCGATGATACATCAAGGGAAAAAGACAGAAAGCCTACAATTCCTATAAAAAGCAGTAAAAAGTTGGCTACCAGTCGTCGGGCTCACAGAAGAGCAGCAGCCCTAGAGTTCCTCCTGTATATTCCTCCAGCACGTCCTCCTGAGCCACACACAGCAATTCAAAAAGTCATAAAAGTTGACTGGCCAGGTAGCAGCACCACAAGAAATGGCTGGAGGAGGTGGCCAGAAGACACCATGAGAAGCTCGTAGGAACCTGCCAGGCAGATCCTATGTCAGAGCCACGTGCAATGGGCTATCCACGTCTCTTGCCACCCTACAACAACCATCCACATCTCACCAAGCTTCACCAAAAGCCAAGACACCAAAGCACTGGGGGCTTTCCAGTCTTCTCCATTAAGTTTCTCTGGGAGAAAGAACACCCCAAGTTATAAATAGACCCACTCAGCCCTTTGAAGAATCCAGAGAAAATCTTATCTAATCTTCATCCAACGGTCTAAAATGAGCGGTAATGCCATGCCAACGGCCAAAAATGGCAAATAGGGAAAAGCATAGCCTAAAGCAAAATGAAAAGACATCCGCCATGACATTTTGGTCAAAGAAGAACACTGATTGAAGATGTGAATCAAGCCTCAGAAACATGTAACTCCCGGTCCGCAAAGCAACCCGAGAGTTGGGGGGCTTATGTTATATACAAAAATTAGCCTCACAAGGACGAGTCCTCGAGTATAACGAAGACTAAGTCCCATGCTCCAGTAAGCAGCAACAGCAAAGTAATTTCGAGCGTCAATCCTTGCCTCGCTCGTCGTAACACAACGGCGCTGCGAGGAGGTTCAGATACATCCCGGGAAACAATCTCCCCCACGAGGGACGAACCGATGAGGAAATCATAAGACAGGTCGTCAAGTGACCAGTCACTCTGCTCAAGCTCACCTTCTCGCTACAGCGACACCCAGCTCGCTACAACAGAACCCGCAACACCTCCAGGCCAAACTTCCCTGCTCAAGACATCAAGCTGCAGATGCAAGTTCACTGCCAGCCTAGGGGGACTGCTTAGCAGCCTACTTCCTGCAATGGCCAAATTATAGCCCTCTTTTCTGTCTTTTCTCATTTATTATTTGATGTAACGCAACTGTAGCTTGTAATTAATACATGCAACCCCTCCTTCCTCTATAAATAGGATTATTTTGTTAAAAGGAGGAGGGAGAGGAGAAAAAAAAATCTTGTAAGTAGAAACTCTGCAAATCACTTGATATTAATAAAATCTCTGTCGTAGACGTAGAGTCCGGTGCTGTTCAAATTTGATCGAATCATGTTAAACGTGTTGTTCCCTTTTCTTCATCTTCTTCCTCTCGGTCCTTTCTCTTCCACACTTCAAAGTCAGTATTGGATCCCAGAACTCCTCCCCATTGGCTGAAGTTCGAGTCTCTTGTACCAACTGAATTTCACCATCAACAGAATGCAAATGGTAGAGAATGCGAATAGCCAACCAAACTCATCCTGTCCTGTCAAGAGGTTTCATGTTTTCTTTTTCTAAAAGAATTATTTACATTTCAATGACTTATTTCCACTTTGAGTTTTATTTTTTACAATGAAGTGCACACATTGGATTTATTTGGAATATATTTATTTTTTAAAAAAAGGTTTATTTAAGTTTTTATGAGTCTAAGAGCTTATAGGTTTGTGAGTTGCTATTTGGTAATCCATGCTGATCACCTCTAATTTTGAGGATGTGATAGTATACTCCCAATAATCCAAGACATTATAAGGTTGAACACAACCCATTTAATTAGTGGTTTATATATATATATACACTCTCCTTCGCTATAATTAGTTTATGGCCACACACATAATATAACTAACTCATAAAACTCCTACCAACACAACATATCATTATGCCTAAACATCCTATTAAAGTTGATCACACTCCATATAGTAAAACATTTTAGCAAAGGAGTCCTATAGCCATTTAATTATCATAAAGGTAAAACTTACTACCTTTCTCTCAAGTAACATAATTATAATTGAGAAAAACAAGAAATTGTAGATTCACCACAATATAAACATGTGAACATAGTCTCTCAAACACAATATAAGACCTGTTTATAATTATTGCCCTATAGAAAAAAAACATAAAATTGTTATTTCAACTGAGGTGTCACCCTTAAAATGATTCAACTACACATAAAAGAGTATGACATGCTATTAAGGTAACTAAAAATGTCTATTCACTATTAGCCACAAAAATAATACCTCCTACTATCACAGCTATATATCTATAAAGGATTTATTAATTAATAGCTTAAACAAAATAAGACTCTCCCTTTTTTAATCAGGGACATAGCCTTCACTTTATAATGACTCAAGTATAAATAAAATGTATTTAACATATAGGCACAAAAACATATAAAATATTTGAGTGCAAACTCATATCATTAATAGAAGAAGCACATTAGACAAATCTAACCAGCATTTTAATATCATAACTAGGACATAACAATTCAATGAGTCTCCATCTTTTTGAAAAAAAAAATTGTATCAATACGGTCAAAACAAGTCATTTAAATTTTAGACAATCAAAACTAGATCACATCATGACTCACGACATTATATTCATATCAACAAAAATGGACATCACCCAATCAAGAACACAATGATAATGAGTTCTAAATGTTTGTCTCAATCAAGTGGGTAACATTCAATAATAGAGGTATGAATTTTATTTTAAGAGGTTTTTATTTTGCTTATTTTAAGGATCTTATAATTATATCACATAATGTCACATCATCAAAGTATGTCCACTATTTATATATATAACTCATAAAAACATATAAAATTTTGTTCCTTATATATAACAATTTTTACTGATTTATTATGATTAGTTCTACGATACGTGAATGCTTAATCAATCAAAATCACATATATTGCATTATGACAAAATATCCATTAAAATATTTGTCAAGTATCACAAATTAGAACAATTATATATTAACATCAATTGTGCCAAAATGAAAGATATATAACAAAAATTAATTATTTTCTTTTGTTAAACTTCACCAAAAAATAACATTTTCAAAAATTCAATGTTGTATTATAAATAATTTAAATTGTAAGTCAATATAACAAACTAACCTCTCACACAACTTTTCAAACAATATCTATCATATACAAACTTTTATTATAATTGATCCCACAATAAGTATATACACAATTATAAGAAATATTTAATAGTAAACAATTTATCATAGCTTAAAACAATTTTAGAGACTTATAATCCTTATAATTAGTCCCATAACAATAATAACTTAATAAAATTGCATAGACACAAGATTGAGAAAATATTCCAGAAAATAATATTTGCCAAGAATTTTTATCATGCATGTAAATCACATTAATCATACTAATTATTTTCTCTTATAATATATACAATTGTCCATATTAAAACAATATTACATTGCTAAATTTAACACTAATAGGCATTTAAAATCTAAGAATATAATATAATTACATTATAAAATTTAACACTGGTAGGGTATTTAAGATTTAAGAGTATAATACAATTTTGTCATGATTGGTCCCATAACAGGTGAGCTCGCAATCACACAAAATATAGAATTATATCATGAGATTTTAACATTTGATAATGCTCAAATTAAATAATACTTGGTGACTTTCACCTCACTTTCAAGGCTAAGATACATCCCATGATAATCACTTTCACAACCATCATATATGAAGTCTCCCAATCGGCTTATTTTTGCATGCCAACAATTTTTGAACAAGTTCAATTTTAACTTTTCAAAAGAATATACTTTACGTGCAATTTTTACCTCAAATCAAATCATAAGATACATTAGAATTTTATATCTCATCATGCTCAAGAACATAAATAATAGTATATAATTTTTATTTACACAATATTTTTATGTGATAGGTCCCAAAATCAATGAGATTCCATCACAAAAAGATAACTTTGGGAAATAAATTATCACATAAACATGCAAATTGTTCTTACACAAATAAAGGTTTTCTTAAAAAAAAAATTGAGCTCACATAATGACATAATATAAGCAATAAACCATTTTTACATAATATCACAATTAGACATACATTTATGTAAAACAACATGCAAACAAATATCAACTTGGAAAATTTATATATTGTAGCACAATATGTAAGAATTACATGATAAAATTTTTAGGTCTAAATAGTATTAGAAGAATATTAAAATTATTAAAAGAAAAATAAAGCAAATATTTTTCAGTTCTAAGAAATTTGGTAAAAATCTCCATAAAAACTACCTTGGAGAGTGGAGATCGTCACCACTTAAACCACCACCAGTAGTGTAGTTGTAGAGAAGGTAGCGCATGGCCTACATGCAAAAATGTACACATGGGATTGCCTAGATGCATTGGGTGGCTTCATCTTCCTAACCCAATTGAGTCTACAACTTGGGTTGCCCAAACCCAATTCAGACCCAACTTAGTTTTCATTATCGATTCACTTGCTAAGACCAATGTAAGACTAACCCATAAAAAATTTGGACAAAACATAATAAATCATCTCGAATTTCAAGCTAGAGAATCCAAAAAACATTTATAGGTTACTCTTCAATTGGTGTTAATAATCTAATTTTTCATAGGTTCACTTGCTAATTAACCCATAAAATTTGAAAAAAAATAGAATAAATCATCTCGATTTTAAACTAGAGAATCCAAAAAGCTAACTTTTGTTTTCATCAAATTCTCCACCCAATTGTTTTTGATGAAATTGATGCATGGGTTATGTTTGATTTATCATTTTGAGACAAAACCATGAAACAATTTGAAGAAAACACCTTAAATTGCTTCAAATTTAACAAATTTATTTCCTAAAAACCTTAAAAAAATTTAGAAAAATGGTTTTGAACAAAATGCATAAAAAAACATATACAAATCCTTCAACTGATTTGCATGAAATATAGCAACAACTAAAAAAAATAATCTACATAAAAATCATAGATTAATTTGTTCAAAGGCTTCTTGTTCAATTAAGAACAATGCAAATTTATCACCAAAATTTCAAAACAAAGTTTCACAAATATACAACTATGTAACATGATTAATCAAGCTCTAATAGTACAATTGAAAATCTATAAATTAGATATTAGATAAAATGGATCTAATCATATTCTATAATATGTATATAGATAAACAATATATTATCAATAAATTAAACTATAATAGAACATTATATTTCCACATGAATCTAAAATCATGAATCTCCAGAAAGAGAGGGGGAGTGAAAGAGAGAAAAGCATACATGATGTGCACAAACTTGTTGTACGTTTTAAAATAATCGCAAGCGCACGGTGTATATGTAGTAAAGAATCGACAAATAGGGGTCGATCCCACAGGGAAGTTCCGCTTCTTTTTAAATGTTGAAACCTTTACAGTTTAACTATTCAGATAGATTGAAGAATAGAGGGAGTAGTAGAAAATAAAGAATAATAAAGGATGCTTATGA